>JAOCPT020592663.1:0-10374 GCA_026546935.2 Palythoa grandiflora | reverse complement strand
GATGAAGCTTACGTTGAAACAACGCAATCTTGCATTGAAGCGATGTAAGCCTACATTGAGCCGATGCAATCTTACATTGAGACGATGTAAACCAGAAATCGCACTTGTGACGTTTGCTGAGCAGTTCGGAAAGCCACCTCAAACTCTCACCACGCTTAGGCAAAGTCAAAGGTTTTTTGTCGTTTCAAAGTTTTCTAAGAATTGGGCAGGCGAAACAATTGCAATCCCAGAAAAAGGATGGAGGACAAGCAAATCCCGATCGCCTGTGATGAAGCGATCAGAAGAGAGTGTCAAATATTTTGTGTGAATCTGGGTTGAGATCGTGCAAAATCAGGGTTTTTAGCCGATCAGACACTTATTAATGGACAGTCCCGATCAGAATGCTACTGATGAGGGTATTTGTGTCAACAACAAGCCTCAATTTATTCATCTTCCAGAATTTGTTCCAGGATGTCTTGCGTCAGGCCGTTTGCGCTTGCCTGACTTTGCATCTCGCTCACAATGTTAAGCAGCGATCGCCGTTTCACGATCTGTTTCAGCCAACCGTTGACAATCTGTTGAATTTTTTGCTGCTCCATTGGGTCGGCATCCCGATATGCCCTGGCGACATCCTCATCCACTTGAATCGCGATCGTTTCCACGTTCAGACTCCTTGAATAATTTGTCACTCTCGGGATTTCGCCAAAGCCAGAGCAGTGCTTGAGAATATCGGAACTGTAGTCTCCGTTTCCCTTACTGTATCTCGAAATTGGCAAGTAGGGTGCGTATCCCTGCAGAGGAGGTTCCGCCTTTATGGGATGCCGCAGGCCTTACATAAGGCACCGATACAGGTTTCTGCGATCGCACTGCAACCTAAGACCTGTCGTTTGTATCCAACACCTGCCGAATTTGCTGGAGGAAGCGATCGGCGGTTTGAACCGCTTGCTCAGCGTTAGATATAGAGACGCTACGCAATTCTCCATAATCAGCAACTTGTCGTAATTCCGCCAGCCAATTCAGATCGCGCCCATAACTCCTATCCAGGATTCCCGTTTTGATAAAGTGCAAACTGATGGCCCTGAGAACTCCTGTATGGCTGCCAAATGCTAGTTCCCGTGACAGTAACAATGCAGATGCCGCATGAAATGCCGCGTAATACGCCCTTGAAGCAACATCGTTAGGCAACTCAGAGGACAGTAATATTCTGGCCGCTTGTAAAGATGAAGCAGCTCGCTCCAGGTTCGCTTGTATTTCTTCAGGAAAGCTCACAACACAATGCCTTCTTGCTGAATATTACGATAAAGCTGGATCGATTTGATTTCAAACTCGTCGAGCGCTGCAGGCTTAGCCGAGATCCAATGACTGCCTTACTCTTAGTCTTACTCTTACTTTTACTCTTACTCTTACTCTTACTCTTACTCTTACTCTTACTCTTACTCTTACTCTTACTCTTACCCTTACTCTTACTCTTACTCTTACTCTTACTCTTACCCTTACTCTTACTCTTACTCTTACTCTTACTCTTACTCTTACTCTAACTCTTACTCTTACCCTTACTCTTACTCTTAGTCTTACATTTACTCTCACTCTTACTCTTACCCTTACTCTTACTCTTACTCTTACTCTTACTCTTACTCTTACTCTTACTCTTACTCTTACTCTTACTTTTACTCTAACTCTTACTCTTACTCTTACTCTTACTCTTATCCTTACTCTTACTCTTACTCTTACTCTTACTCTTACTCTTACTCTTACTCTTACTCTTATCCTTACTCTTACTCTTACTCTTACTCTTATCCTTACTTTTACTCTTACTCTTACTCTTACTCTTATCCTTACTCTTACTCTTACTCTTATCCTTACTCTTACTCTTACTCTTATCCTTACTCTTACTCTTACTCGTACTCGTACTCTTACTCTTATCCTTACTCTTACTCTTATCCTTACTCTTATCCTTACTCTTACTCTTACTCTTACTCTTACTCTTATCCTTACTCTTACTCTTATCTTTACTCTTACTCTTTGTCTTACCTTACCCTTACCCAAACCCTGTTACTGTTACTCTTACTCCTACTTCTACTTTTACTCTTACTAGTACTTTTACTCTTACTTTCACTTTTACTACAACTCTTATCCTTACTCTTAATCTTACTCTTACTCTTACTTTTACTTTTACTTTTACTTTTACTTCTACTAGTACTCTTACTAGTACTCTTTTACTTTTATTCTTACTCTCAGTCTTACTTTTACTCTTTTGCTCGTGCTCTTATCTCTACCTTTATTTTCATCTTCACCTTAACCTTTATTGAACAGCAACCAACGTTCATTTTAATGTTTCCATTTGCTTTTTTACAGGAAATATTTAAAATTTCCTTTTCTAATGTTTAAAGCAGAATCTTACGACTTTTATGGCACTTTCTACACGGACATCTTTATTTCGGCACTTAACTTAGTTTAAGAGCCACTACAATTGTAGTACACGGTCTAAATTTATTATTTCAGTATTATTTCATAAGAGTTATCATGTTTTCTTCATATGCTTGCTATTGATTATTGAGCTGGCTCCACCAATATCCACACACAAAAAGGCCATGAAATATAATTCAATCGACGTACGTTGATCAGAGCCTTTAGAGGGAAGCAAGTTTCCTGTGTCTGTGATTTATTTCAGTTAGATGCAGAATTTAAATTTTACTATAATTTTTTTCTTTACCTGGCCTAATTGCAAATAATTTTATAATAGCAAAACACACTAACAGTATCTCGTAGAGTTCAAGCAAGATAGCAGAAGTACTTTGCTTTTAAAACTTAACGCACTATAGCCAGAAAAAAATGAGATTTTTTTTTGTGTTGGGGATTGTGTCTAGCTGACAAGAAGCTTATAAATTAATTAAAAAGCTAAATTGCTACGTTTTTAAAAACATATTCATTTCATTGCAAAAATCTTCTTTACTTAGCTTGTTTTGTTTCTTTATGGCGTTTTAATGTTTAAACACCACCTTATTACCGAATAATGTGTTTGCCATTTATAAAAATTGATTTACAATCGCAGCATTTTAAAAACAAGTTTAAATCATAAATCAACTATCAGAAAGTTGGGCGACTGCCTTCGAAGGTGCGATAAGGAAATGACTGCTGTTAGCAAGGCGGCTGAGTAAATACTTAATAAAGTATTCGCATTAATTTTAATGACCACTTACTACAAAATAAGCAAAATTAGATATAACGAAATTTGGTATTTTTTGCATGATTTGATCGACGATTTTTTTGTCTCAGGAAGTCGGAGTTTCAAAACACGGAATTTGCTAACTTAATTTATGATAGGCTTCAAACGTTCTAACTAACGGTCGCTAAACTATTTCACGAAAATGTTTTTAAAAAAATGTTTAATACTTCTACATACTAACCGGTCTGGCATTTTTGTAAAATAGGTAATAAAAAACTTGGGTTCGTAGAAATGACAAAAAGACTGAATATTAAACAAAATACTATAGTACTTGATACACTTGTTGTTGTCTCTCAGTTTCAAAGCTTCTTTATGAGCATTTTTTTTCAGTCTTCCAACGTTTATATCTGATCTGTAACTTTTAAAATAAATACTGAGCGTAAGTTAAATTGAAAAGTACTAGTACTAGAACTTTGTAAACATTAATCAGATTTCCTAAATCAGAAATGCCACAAACTTAGCTCAACGCATTTCTGGCCTTGATCGAACTCAATTGCAAAATTTCCCTACATGAGGTAAATTGTGTACCAATAAAGTCACAATAAAGCCACAAGGTTGTTGTTAATGTACAAGGAACTACTTAGAGAATTCTATGAAAGAAAATGCACGAAATAACAACAAAGTTTAGTATACGCAGCACGTCACCTAAAACATTCTAAGGTTTTTGATAGTCAATATTATATTTTTTGGGCATTCAAACATTAGCAAATTTTTTCCAATGATCCTGCTCAAAGAAACTGTATAATTTTTTCTGCAAGTTTTGTAAACCTTTTTTTAGATTATAGAAACCAAAATAAGTAAGCCTTTTGCTATATTTTATTTTCTTAATTAAAGAATGTTTGTTTAAATACATAACGTTGATGCTACCCTCAGCAAATGGCTCTAAACTGTTGCAGCAAAGTTCAACCGATGATATTTGGATAGATCAAGGAATAATTTGCCTTAACTCTTTTTATAATCAAGATGCGCAAACGCTCAAATCGCTTGTTTATTTTTAATAAACAGTAATAGATTTTCCTCTTGATGTCGCTGAAGATACATATTTTGAACTTCTCTTCCCAGTTATAATCTCGACAGCTTTGTCACAGGTTGTTATAAATAACGGCTGCCTGAAAACATTCTTGGTTCCTGCTGCAGATTTATTACTAGAATATTTAGAAGAGATCTAGATATCTTGGAAAGATTTTAAGTTGCCAATATTTCACACGTGCTCAACAGTGAATATTTAATACGGGTCAACAGAAACGAAAGTATTTCACAATATGTCAGCATACATAATCGCGATCAATCTGCATTTACCGAAAGGACTGTGGGTTTGTAAACTTTTACGATCTCGCTATGTGTATGAGCGTTTTTAAAACCGCATCTTAGCAATATTTCAAAGAAAAGCGTTTTTCAAAAAATATAATTATAAAGAAAGCCCGTATGTAATCAACACTAACAGTAGCTTCCGTTATATAGTTTTGCCAAGAAACTTCCAATTTGAGTGTATCACCAATTTTATTGATATATTATTGTTTGTTGATATTATTTTTTGTATTTTTGCTAAATCTGATTTTTGCCTGTAGAATGTTAGAAAACTAAAGTATGTACCTTTTTAAAACATAATTTAAAAGCATTTTACTTTGTGACATTCTAACTTAGTAATTTGTGTTATTTTGCGTCAAGGGCTTTTCGATTGTTCTTGTCAGCATGTAATTGCAACAGCTTAACGGCCCGACACCTATTTCTCGGAGTGTTTATCAAACATCCATCTTTTCATCTCAGTGGTTGTCCCCACTAGGAACAAATACAAAAATCTCGCTTTAGAAATGTTTCTTCAAAATGACAACAGTATTGTTCTAGTTTGTTCTATATTTCAGAATCAGTGAAGGAGAAAAAAAGAGACTATACCAAAGTATTTCGGAGAATAACTCACTACGAATGTACCACAAGAGATCAGTTGTGCATTCAGAGGGTTTATAATTTTCCAAACATCACCGTTAATGAAAGATTAAAGAAAACAGGAATTAGGAAGATAAATAAAAAGTAAATATGCTGACACAATTTCCATGAAATGTAACTCAGCGTCTGACTATAAATTTTCGCTTAGATGGGAAGCACTGTTCGATTCAGTGGGAAATAGAGTACGGCGGGTGGTAAAATTTCTTCCGTTGTCGAAATCAGGTCTGATAAGGTACCTAACAGAACAGTCACCCGTAAAAGACCATAAAAATCTAAACTCTTGTAGCTTTTATTTCAACGATCCACAAACATGTATACCAAAAGTAACGGGCCGGTGACTCGCCACAATACACGATACAAGAATAGCACGGACGAGCTATAAATTGCTTGGTTAAAAATATCTTATTGCCTTAGGCAAAGATAAAAATGTATAGGAACGTTTTTTGGTTCCACCTGTATAAGAAAGAATCTTTTCTGCAGCCCTTTGTTTTGCAACCTGATTTAGTTAATACGATTTAATTTTAATTACCTCTTAAGCGTGTGTTTTATTGTGTGTGTCGCCTCCCCAGTGCGACATTTGCAAATTCAGTAGACATCCTTTACGATAAGCAAAAGCTACGAACATAATTGAACCGTGGGTGATTTTCCAGTAATGTGATGAATTTGGCATATCGGAGTTGCGAAATAGATTTGTCATTTACATATATACATGTATATATGTTTAATGATATCTAGTCGTGCAGTAGGATTAGATAAAGTGGGCTTGATTGGTGCAACAACAATATTTCCCGATCGTGTTCAGAAGCCTTTTGAGGCAAGCCGAAGAAAACAATTTATCATTGAGTTTAGAATTATGATGAACGAATGGTCCTGCAAGATTGCCTCGTCACAAATGAGCTCTAATGTTTCTCGTTATTCTGAAGCGCTCGATTTTGGATGCACCATACCACTAAGACATCCTCCGGTCTCCGCATCAAGTGACAATGTAGGGTTCAACACATCGCCTCTAGTTAGTCTTCCACTCTCTAATTCTTGCACCTTGGAACCACTCAACACGGTATCAAGTGGGCAAATGACTACGCTGGCAGTTGGAAAAAGCTGCTTACCGCATCCACTGTCTACTAAAACAACAGACTGCATGCCTTTATCAAGCTTGAGGACCAACCCTCATGGCACGGACAAGAAACGCTGGCAAACAGCAGATTATCGTTGGATGTTTACTAAGAGAAAAGGTAAAAACTCAGCTTGCACTTCTTTATCTTCAAAACTTGAGGACTTCATCATGACAATTTGAAGACTAGATTTAATATGGAGCTTAACTAGTGATTAGAAACAAGATATAACTGCAAAGGTTTTTAAGTTGCGTTTTGTACAATTAGTTCCTGCACCAAAAAAAATATATGAATGAACTTTCTTCTTTTAACACCGGCCACTCGTTCAAAACCTGATAAATAAAATAAATACACTTTTTCAATTATTTTTCAAATATTTCTTTATAAAATTAACAACAAAATAGATTTTAACAAGAAACAAAGTCAAGAACAAGTGCGAACCATTTTGTTTTAGATATTTCTTTTCAATTTAAAAGAAAACTGAGAAACATTCGGCATCGTTTCTACAACAACAAAACGTTTGCGATGTACAATGCAGTCCGCATAACTTTGTATTTTCCGCCATGAAGTGCAATAACTTTAACAGTAACTATGGAAGTACAATATAAGCACGAGACAATAAAACTCAGATTCTCTCGGAAATGGTTAAGAACATGTTTGAAGTTTATACAATTCTTCCTGACAAAGTTTTGACATAAAGAGGTTGACACTCTTTAACTGTATCCAATTCATCTTCAGTTTAGAATGATTGTTTTAGGTCATTAGTCTCTCAAACGTGGCACCAGCTTAATAAAAGGCTATTAATCGTAGAACAAAAAAGTTTATTCGGATTTAAGCTTCTTGTCATTCAATGTACTGAGGTATGGTAGAGTGGATAATCAAAATCATCGAACGAATCTTTTAACTTCGTGACATTTTGATCGAAAAACGTGTTTGAGATGTGCATTCTTTGTAGTAGCATTTGGAGATTAAGATGTGGTTAATATTTGCTTTACGATAACAGTTTCAGAATCATACAGGTTCTAGTTCACAATAAACGAAACTGAAATTTGTTCAGTAATGGTATAAACAATTTTTAAAGATTTATGAAAGCTAGGCAATTTAACAGTAAAGATAATTTTCTTATAGCTTTTTTAGTGTACATAGACTATATGGCTTTGTATAATAGAACACAGGTATCACGATTACGAGAGAGAGAACCTCAAATGATTAGGTGTCACTAAATTTTGAAAATGGCACGAGGATTCAGTGCAAGTTTTTTTTTATACATAACAATAATAATATAAAAACAACAAAGTTCAAATTGACCAAAGTTTGAGAACAATTAAAAAACAAGTTCAGGCTGAAGCTATTTTTTTTGCTAAATCGTAATTCAAATTAGCAATACAGCATAAAACACAAAAAGATTAATTTTTGTAGACTGTGCAGCAAATAATGAAGGTAGTTAGGCGTTTCGTTTTTTAATGTCTCGTTTCTATTTTGGTTCTTCAATAAAATCCGCCCACAGAAATAAGAACAAATTAAGAACAAATTGAGGCTGAAGCCGCCAAAAAATAAGAACAATAAGCCTCGGCAAAATTTACTGATTTAGTATTAAAAAAGGATGTAGACAGGTTCATTGCTCTTGGAAACCACTACAGCCATTACATCAAATTTCTTTCCACACCGAATTCATAAGCGCCAGTTTTATCAATTTTGTAATACAGTTGAGCAATAATACAAATATTTCAGCCAGTTCAACAATAACTCTTCCATCGAAGACAGTATGAATGTTAGGAGCACTTTTCTTTGTCATAAGAAAGAATACGGGAAATAATTGCGGTGAAAAACCAGAGAAACTCACTGATTGATGTGAGAATAAAAAAATTATTTATTTATGCGCTAAACTGTTTTACTTGTGTTCGACAAAGCTGCAGTACGTGAAAAACGTAAAATCCCTCCGTTTCTGGTTGATATCATTAGAACGATCTATAAAAACATTAGAAGAGAATATTCAGTTTCGAAATATATAGAATTTGATGCACCGAGACTACACGGCATGCATGTCAAATGCCGAAACAAACAAACAGGTGGGAAGGCAAATCGATTGATGTATGAAGTAAAACAAGAAGAGCAAATGCACGAGTATCAGATAAATTATGCCTTTAGATGTAACTTCTGAGAGAAAGAACAACACATTTTTTACTACACGCTAATTTTCTGAATTGAAAAATCACTGCATCAAAGGCAAGTTTGACAGAGAAGATGGGAAGTCAGAAGAGGCATTAAAATGTAATAGCTTTAGTGAAGATAAGCCAATATTGTTATTATCAATGTATGATACTCCAGCATTTCAATCATGTCATGGTTAGAAATCAGCAATCAATCTTTTTTTTTTCTTTCTTTATCGGATCACTATGCTTGGGGTTACAAACGTGCGTTCTTAATTTCCTGCTTGATAAAACTCAGTTTGCTATCTCAACACCAGTGAGAATCAATTCTCATTAACAGATAAAACTCCTTCAAGATGCAGAATGTAAGTTGCATGAACTTCACATACAAGAACTCAAAATGTCTGTGGAAAGGATCCACAACAGATAAGGCTCGCTGTCTTCCTAAAATATCGAGTCTCCGTTTGCTAAAGAAAATTTACTTTATGTAGGTTCCCTCGGTTTGTTCTCTCACTGCCTGAACAAGCTCAAAACAAAACAAATTAAAACGCAATTAATTTTTGTTTCTGTTAAGGCTTGTTCTTACATTTGTTCACACGTACTGTGGGAAATAACAATAATAATAAAAAAATTAATTGCTTTTTGACATATAGGAATAATTACCGTTACTGCTCTACGTGTAAAACTAAAGTGCCAAAAGAGATTTGTTTATAATAAACTCCAAATTGAATGAAATTTATTTAGATATTTGGCAAATGTATGTATATCTATGTAAGCACGCATTTCTGCTTTTTTGTATTAGTTTAAACTCACACATCAAAATTGACTGATAGTTATATATATATAGACATTAGAATTCAGGCTAACGATCTAAATTTGTTTGATTTTGTAGCCAGTAATGGGAAGTCAAGCGCTGCTGAAGAAGGAAAGAAAGAATTCATGCCATCAAGTCAAAGAAAACGATTTACTTTTACTCAGAAGCAACTTGTTGAGTTGGAGAAAGAGTTTCACTTTAGTAAATATCTCACGCGAACTAGGCGCATTGAAATAGCTACTAATTTAAATCTTACAGAAAATCAAATTAAGATTTGGTTCCAAAACAGAAGAATGAAATGGAAAAGAGAGCTCAAAGAGAGCGCAAGGAAATGTAGCGGAAATGGGGTTGTAAACCGTACATATGTGCAGAACCTCTACAGCCATCAAGACTCACAACATGCATATTTCAACAACGGAAGAGTAGATAATATTTTTTCTGCGATGAACGTTCCACAAAGTTACTTTTCCAAGCAGGCCCACTGCAACACCAACCTTTTTGAATCCTAAATTTAGAAGAAAAGTTGAAAACGTAGGTAATTGTTTTTGAAAACAGACAAAAAAATATTGACAATATAAAATTCTCACTCCTTGGCCTGTCCTCTGTTCTCACATAGTTGAATGAAAAGATGTTTATCAGATTATCTGATTTTTAATTTTCGGTTAAGAGAGTGCGACAGACAACGCAAAGTTTTCGTTTGAAGAATTGCAAGTTGTTGAGCTGCAATACCAAATATTTTATTACTTGTTACGTCAAGATTGTGTCAGTTGTATATTGAATAATGATAGCCATAGTAGTAGTAGTAGTAGTAGAAGTAGTAGTAGTAGTAGTAGTAGTAGTAGTAGTAGTAGTAGTAGTAGTAAGAGTAGTAGTAGTAGTAGTAGTAGTAGTAGTAGTAGTAGTAGTTGAGTAGTAGTAGCAGTAGTAGTAGAAGTAGTACTAGTAGTAATAATGATAATTATGATAATAATAATAATAATGATGATGATGATAATAATAATATTAGACATATTCAGGTTATTTTTTACAGCCTTTAGCTTACGCAACAGTGCCCAATTGAGCTATGTGCTACACTAGCATATGAACGTTTACACTGCATAATAATAATAATAATAATAATAATAATAATAATAATAATAATAATAATAA
>JAOCPT020592575.1:0-10375 GCA_026546935.2 Palythoa grandiflora | reverse complement strand
CCTTACATAACTCATAACAAAACAATATAACTGGTAATGAGAAATAAGAAATTGATCAAGTGGAATAAACTGTAGAAATTGAAAAGACAAATTCTCCCAAACTGCTTATATAGAAAGTATGGAGCTCAGCTGGGAGAATTTTTCAACACATCATTTGTTGTACTTGGGGCTTAAAGGGTTAATAAAGCTGGGGATGTGCCAGGCGAGTGTATACGCTGAATGAAGCATAAAACAAGTATAAACCTTTTGACCCAGACTCGATTCCTGGACCGTGTGTATGTGAATCACCGTCTGATTTCAACGGTTTTTCTCAGGGCACTCCAGTTTTTTCTCCCTCTACAAAGCCGACACCATCTAATTACAACTGGCTTTTGCAAATGGCTAGAACATTGGCCCAATCCTGCAAGAGACTAATGTATCACTAATGATTATCACTATAAATTTTTCATCATCATCATCATCATCATCTCGTCTTTTTTAAATATTTCTGTAGGATTCTGATGGTTTGCCATTGAAGAAACAATGTTTGACGCCAGACGAGAATGGATTCTTTGACAATTTTGTCATCGACATTGATCCCGATGATCTGTTGCTCAATTGGAACGGACTTGAATCTCATGAGATAGACCAGGTGGTAGAGAATGCTGCCAAAACGACTGTTTTTGTTTCAGCAGCTCCATTTCTTAGCTCCAGTATACCATCAAGCAGTAAGCCACAGAGTCCAGAGGACAGTGTTTTCCTGAATGATGACGTTAAGGTAGAAGCAACTGAAGTTAGCGCAGTTGCAGATGCTGAATCACCTAAGCCAGCTGTTGTTTCTGTACGATCTCTGTCCACCTCAGCTTTGATGTCAACATCTAAAACACTCAATGAAGCGAGGAGGAAGTCCAGCGAGACTGTACGAGAGTCCAAATCAAAAAAGAAACAGAGTGCATCAAAAGAGGTGCCAGGATTTATTCCATCACGGTTGCTGTTACCCAGTGATGACAGAACTCCGACCACAGTTCTTCATTATGAAGGACCTCGGGTGAAGCAACCTCAAAACCACAATAAACTGGATCCTAAGGTTATTGCGGAGAGCATTAAATTAAATGGAATCTTAGGCCTTTGTGAACCTCAGAAGAAGAAACCTGTAATAACCTCAGGTTTTGTTTCGTCACAGACACTTTTGAGCACTATATCTGTAAAGAACAAGTCAAAATCCAAACTGGTGTCCGTAAATCAAAGTGTCAAGCCTTCACATTCATCAAACAATGTTCCAAGACTTGAGACGAAACCGTGGACAGCTGCAATTCTGGAATTTTCTCAGAAAAAGAAACCTTCTGCTGCTGTGAAACCTTCCATAGCAGTAAAAGCTTCTGTCGAACCAAAACTTTCTCCTGAAACGAAACCTGAACCTTCTTTGATCAAACAACCAATCTCTCAACCTTCCGTCATCGTGAAAGCAGAACGTAAAGAAATACTCGATTCTGTGTCCTGTGTATTGGAGCAAGCTCTTAGCGAATCAGCAATTACCACTGATTGTGAACCACTCACCGAAGAAACAGTCTCCAAGATACTCGAATCCACCTATGCCTTTGAAACAGGCCCAATCGTACACGTTCCAGTTACTGAACTCACCACTCCTTTAGCCCCCATACCTCTTGATACCCAGCAATCTGTTTCTGTAGTGGAGCCACCAGAAAGTGCGCAGCAACCAGCTCCTAGTCCCATCGAAGATCTTCCCTATCAGCAAACAGCACCAAAGGTGAAGTCACACAGTGTTAGAAAATCAAGTTCTTCCAAACCAAGTTGCGTTTACAATCTGAAGGATGCTGCTGGTATGGTTGTGAAGTACCTCAGCCCTCATCTCAAATCAGGAAGAGTACCGTCAAAGGTACGTTAAAAGTAGTTTCACTCCCTATTATTACTATCTAGAACAAGGCTGGATCTTTCAAAGGCAGGTTAACTCTGGATTAAGCCAAAATTCAAGAAGCAACTTCTTCTCCAAGGAAAGATTTACAGTCATTCAATTTTACTGTTCGGATTTTCCAGGGTAAATTGTTGGAAGACCCAAGCTTACAACTTGAGTCAATGTCTGTAAGGCTTAAAACAAGTAAAAGTTAAAATTTTCATTTGAGGCCTAAAGCTACTGTTAAAAGTTGTTATTTTTTTTAAATTTAAAATGGTTAAAAGTTTTTAAAATCAATTTTCCGAGCTTTCGCCGGTTTACGGCATCATCAGGGAATGAATGGTAAAAGCGTAGCGGAGTTCTGAATGCCGTCTAACGCGATCGACCGGGACATGGACAAAGGTAAAACATATATAATTACATTCAGATCCTTTGTCCGTGTTACGGTCGATCGCGTTAGTCGGCATTTAGAACTCCGCTACGCTTTTACCATTCATACCCTGATGATGCCCTAGACCGGCGAAAGCTGGGAACATTGGTTTTAAGAACTTTTAACCATTTTAATTTATTTTTTTTAAAAAATTAACAACTTTTAACAGTAGCTTTAGGCCTCAAATGAAAATTTTAACTTTTACAATTTCACAACATGCTACTGAAGGACAGAATAAACTATATACATGTTTAGAACAAGAACATGAATGAAAAATTTAACCCTTTCAGTTCCAGGCAATTTATGAACATCAAACTTCTCCCTATATAACTCAAACAAAATAATACAACTGATAACGAGAAATAAGGAATTGATCAAGTGGAATAAGTTATGGAAGTTCAAAGCCAAATTCTCCCAAACTGATTATAATATAACTTTCAGTAAATAGTTTTTAAAAAACTATTCAGTGCGTCGGCGAGTAGATACAAACTTCAAGTAATGTTGATAAACAAATTATCATCGCCGTAGGAATTTGTAAAAGCTGACGTTTCGAGCGTTAGCCCTTCGTCAGAGCATCTGACGACGAAGGACTAACGCTCGAACGGCTAACGTTCGAAACGTCAGCTTTTACAAATTCCTACGGCGATGATAATTTGTTTATCAACATTACTTGAAGTTTGATTACAATATAGAAAGTATGGAGCTCAGTTTGGAGAATTTACCAACACGTCATTGTCATGTTTGGGGTTTAAAGGTTTAATACTGGGTTTAGTGCTAATTAATCGGCTTTAGAACAACTGGGCCCTAGTCGTTAAGTTTTCTTTTTTATATGCAAGTTATGGGATAGTTGCCATGGAATAAGACAGTGTGATTAGCACGTTATAACCTGAGGTGTGTCATTTCAAACCCCGCCAGATTACTGTGTTGTGTCTTTGAACAAGGTATATTGCCTGACTTGTTCCGTTCAACTTAGCTGTATAAATGAGTACCAGAATCTGCTTGTG
The DNA here is from genome assembly GCA_026546935.2 of Palythoa grandiflora. Taxonomy (NCBI): domain Eukaryota; kingdom Metazoa; phylum Cnidaria; class Anthozoa; order Zoantharia; family Sphenopidae; genus Palythoa; species Palythoa grandiflora. The sequence goes on along the minus strand of JAOCPT020592575.1, from coordinate 7,050 downwards.
CCTGGATGGAAGAACGGACTTTTGTTCCATCCAAGGTGATTTAAAAACTCGCATTCGCGTAGCACTACAGAAACAAGGGAAAGGTCGCGGCTCCCACGTAATAACAATAAACTAGAATTAGGATTTAGCTTTTTTCCTTGGAATGCCTTCGTTCACTTGTATTTTTCGTACTCACACTAGTTTTGGGTTGGTGGGATATAGTTATTGATTTGGTGTTGATCGTCATACCACTGCATTTCATATTATAGATAGAACATCTTTATGATGTTTCGTTAATTCCCATGAGGTCTCATCTCAATGAGGTTTTATCTGACGAAGGGCTAACGCTCGAAACGTCAGCTTTTACAAATTCCTACGGTGATGATAATTCATTTATCAACATTACTTCAAGTTTGTATCTACTCGCCAACGCATTGAATTGTTTTTTTTTTTAAAGCTGTTTACTTAAAGTTTTAGACAAAAACTACAAATGGATAAATAGGGTCTTTATAACATCGAAGCCAAACTCCAACTAGGCGTGTAGCACAGTTGGTAAGTGCGCTGCCTTCTGTGCTGGAGATCCCCAGTTCGATTCTCAGTGACTCCCACATCTGTTTCGACTTTCTTCTAATACTCGTAAAATGGAAAACTGACAGAGGGATGGGGTAAAGGTCGCACCGTCGGCTTCCATTGATACCAGTTCTATTAACTGACACAACTTCCGACGTTAAACAAAAGTCACTTCTACCTTTCTTTTAACGGCTGAATTGCATTATGTACGAATTTAAAAGATTTTCCGTAAAAATAACAAATACAGTTTTAAAAACATTTCAAAATTGAGCTGACTCACACATTCTGGTTACGTTTTTTAGAAAGGTTTGTGTACACAGCTTGGAAGAGGAAGAATGCTTTTTCCCGAGGTTAGGATTGTGACTGGGAGGTTGCAGAGGGAGGGGTTTTATTTTCAGGGTTCACAATAACTGATCAAAGCAGGTTGCCGCATTCAGTGGAAGGCCTGATGACCAAGGCATCAAGATTTAATCATCTCCTGAAACAAATATCTGATTTGATGTCTTTCCTCCATCACAGGAGCTGTTCAAGTCCCTTGCTCGCCACTTGACACACAGGCTTGTTACACAGAACATGAAAAAATCCTCATCAAAATCTCGTATGTATTGCAGCTTGAATAATTTCCAATTGTTGTTATTCTAGTTCCATAAGTCAGTATTATTTTACAGCGGTTTTCTGCATGAAAGTATCTGGAAACGAGGCTATCGGCCTTGTATCGGTGTACCTTCATGTAGAAACCGCTGTACCGCGACTTGCGGCACTGTAACAATAGCTATTTATTCCCGCTTGGCAAGGACATTCTTTTGATTTTCAGACTTCATACTTGCCTCGTAGTGTAATGCGTGCTTTTATTTTTTTTTCAGTAAAAGAATCGGCGAAATCGCTGATAAAGAGATTCTTTGAAATCTGTAAGAGGTATGACAGCGACATAGAGTGGGAGAGGTTTGAGAAGCTGTGCCTGTAGATGGCAAGAGAACAATGCTTTACCATCTTTCCTTGCACGAGTTACCTCTTTAGGAGAGTAATTGGTTAAATCCTTGATTACATTTGTGGAATTAGGCACAAACCCAAGCATAAGACAAACAGATGATTACAAAGATTGCAAGGAGATGGGCAATCACACAGCGTTTTTTGTATTTGCCATTGTTTATTTAAATCCCCTATGCTTGTGCTTGTGTTTTATTTCCCGAATGTGAAACAGGCTTACAGTTTTGTAGAATTACTAGGAGTTTGGGAAGGGGGAACCGGGGTTAAAGAATCATTTTTTAAAAAAATCATCAACGAATTAATCAAATTCTCTGTTAAAATTATTATTGAAAGTCTCTCCGTGCCTAAGTTGCATATAAGGCCGTTTCTATAACTTTCTCCAATTTCGGCGATCTCCAACTTTTCCAAGAAAATTGCGCACACCCTAGAAGTTGATCATTTAGTATCAGCATAGTTGACAGTAGATGGCGCACCCCCATTTTAAACCTCTAGATCCGCCCCGGTTATTCGTTGAGTAAATGTTAACCTCTAACCAAACTCTGCCCGAGGTTCTAGCTTGAGTTTCTTGTTTCATTCCCAGTATTGAAAATGTATTTTCATTATCAATCAGCGAATTTCAAGACATCTCAAAATACGCGCCTGTCAGTTTTGTATTTAACTTGGAGGTATTGATTATCGGGCTTCGGTAGAGTGGACTGGTTATGAAACATGGTAAACTTCAAAGAAGATTGCAATTCTGTTTTGTTTCATGTTGGTTGCATAGCCACCGCTGTGTATTTTGTTCATCTGTTCAACGGCGGCGTGATTGGTGCAGTGGTAAGATCTCTGCCTTCTAACCACAAGGTCCCAGGTTCAACCGCCGGCTCAGCCGAGTGTTGAACATTTGTGTGACCTTCTTTTCCGTCAAAGTTGACTCAGCTTTCCATCCTCCCGAGGTAGGTAAAATGAGTACCAGCTTCTGCTGGGCCGGCTAACCTGCGAAAGTCAATGAATCTCATCCACTTAACACTACATAAACCGGAGATTAGCACAGGCACCAATGGGCAACTTAAGCTCGTAAAAGGATTTAGCTTTAGTTTGTCCAGGCACTTTTATTGAATGGATTCTTATTTTGAGTGCCGTCATTGTTACCGGCAGCGTTTAGATGAACTATTCTTCGCGCCATTTTCGTCCTTTGTGAGAGTCAGCTGCTTTATCCTTTAGTACTTATACGTAAACCAAATTACATGCAATACGTACCTTAATATGAAGGTTTGCTGTTGCCATAGCACGAAACGGGTCCATGAGCCAGAGCGTCTGTCTTCTTCTCTTCCAAAGCACAGCATAGAAATTCTTAGCGTTTTGATAACCAAATATTAACCCCACATAATCATCGTCATTTCGGTGGTCAATGTATAACGTTCCGTTCCAGTCCACTCCTTCAAACCGCTTCGTACCTTTAAGGAAGGAAAAAAATAACAAAAACTCTTACATTTGTACATTTGTGGTCTCGATGCCATTTCCTCCTCCTTCCACCCCTCGTAACCCGTAGAATCGCCGACTTTGCTGTGTTGCTCTGACAACTAAACGACAAATTATCCCGGCTAAGGGCCTGTTTACATAATACTTTTCGTCCCGGGATGAGACTATCCTGGTGTTCGGTCATTTTCTTGTTACTGTTTACATGGTTTGAGGACGGGATGAGTTCATCCCGGGTTGAACTCATCCAGGTTCTAAGCACAGGGATGAGATTGCAACCAGGGATGAAAGTTTCATGTAAATGCTTATGTTTTTTTTACCTCGGGAGGAAATGGTAGATTGGTGACGGAGCCGCGTCGCTTAAAAACCTGAAACAGAAGTAGCGACTGCAGCTGCAGGGCAACACTGTCACCAAACGCAACAAAATTTCAGTTACAGCAAAGGTTAAAACCAACGCAGAACAACGCAAACAAAAAAATTCAACAGCGCGGGTGGGACGAAACTCATCCCGGCGAGATGAGATCAACCCAGGCGGGATGAGAGGAGATCACTTCATTTTGATCCCGGTATTCCGGGATGAAACTGCTCATATAAACAATATTTTTTTCGTCCTTGGACGACTTTGATCCGAGACGAAACTCATCCCGCCTCTCATATAAACGGACCCTAAGAGGAGTACATGCCAATTTGTTTTACAGTTTTTTGTCCAATACTCGACTCACCTATCGCCATTCCTGCGTCACTGTTTTCTAACTGCTTCACTTGTGTTCCCTGAAAATCGTAACAACAACGTAAACGTCATTTCAGCTTGGAAACTTCGCTTTAAATATTACCATAAATACTGTGAAAATGTGTTTGATACAAAATAAAATTACTCATAATTTTAGGTACTTTTTTGTTTTTGTAACTACTAGTACAAGTACTGATATATACTATGCCTCTGAATCCCTGGGGAACAAAGTACAAGTACTGAAATACCTCCAAATATTAACAAGAAAAGGTTTATTATATAGGTATAAATGAGTATCAATCACTACCAGAGACATCTCATTAGAAGGAGACCTTCAGTTTATATTGTAGCAAGATCAACTCAGGACATAATCAAGTTCCATTGCTATATATCAATAAAAAGACCATTGCGTTGATTCTAGAGTGAATCAACTATTATTTTGAACATAATTTATTATGACTGGTCAATTTATTGAATCGTACGGGTCACATCAAGTTCAGCAAACTTACCTTATTAAAAAGACTGCTAAACATTAAGATGACGCGTAATTTATTTCACTTATCTTTTAAGTTTATCGAGACTTGCCTTTTTATCAATGACCCAAACAGGCTTAATAGCAGGCCTTTGGTATGGGTTTACTTTAACAAATTGCATTCTTGTGAAATCTGTCTTTGTAACGGCATTGTCTAATGGACACGCGTCCAAATGGTTAACAACTCCATCGCCATCAAGATCCTTGGCGCACCTATCGCCAACACCGTCACCTGTAAGATTTTAGTACAGAAAATAAATTGAACCCAGAAACAGTTCTTGTTAATCGTTGGTAAATCTTCATCGCGTTTTTTTTTGTTTGATAACGTCTGCTCTGTTTCAGGGGCACGGCAGCAGAAGCCGTTTAGAAGTGGTGGACTAAATTCTGAGCGCGAAGCTGTTGTCATTCTCAGGGGATACGGGAACATGCTTCCCGGAAAGTTTTTAAATTCAGGACCTCAAAAATGACTAGAAATGCCTCCTTATTGTTAAAACAGCTTAAAATAGCTCTCGATCAAGAATAGAACATAGCGCAAAAACATTAAAATTTACAAAATTGGGGGAAAAGTTAAGAAAAAGTGGGTACGGAAGGGTCTATAGCCCACCCTAGCCCCCCTCCGCCCCCCTCTTTCCGCGGCCAATCGATATATTAGATTTTTGAGTGTGTTATAGTGTTATAGACTAGTTTCTATGGACTACAGCAATTTTCTTTTTTCAGTTTTATATATCTAAAGAGCTTGCTACACTGGGCAATTTAAAGAATTGCGCGTGTAACATCTCCCTGTCCAACTGGCTACGCAACGTTGAAATTTGCGGAAAAAGTTGAACAATCTTCTACTTTTCACAATGTTGCGAAGCAAGTTGCAGCGTGTAACATGTACTGGGCAGCCTGCTTCGCAATGTCAATGTCGCAATCCAGGTGAAGCCGAGAGAGTGAATCAAATTATTCATAAACATGACGACCCTCGCGCTGGACTAATCCAAAATGACGGAAGAGTTCAGGAAACTACTGATGTATCTCGTTTTATCGCAGGTTATGAACGCGATCATTGAGTTGCAAGAAAAAATTGCCCTCGTCTGACATCTCACAGCAATTTGCAATTTTTCATTATCGTCCGCATTGCATTGCAAGTTGGTGAAAAAATTTTCTCTTGTAACACGGCCTTAAGCTATAATGCGACTTTCATTTCATTGTATTTCATTACGGCATGTTTGGTTATGTTTTGTCAACCCTCCGTCTTCATTCTTTTCTCTGCCGATTTTTTGTTGTTGTGCGATATTTTCCTGTGGTAACCTTTCTTTATCTTGATGTTTTTTCTTCCTTTTTGTTGTTCCTACGTATTCATATTTGCCGCAACCGCTTGGTATATTTTAATATCTCCCTGGAAATAACAAGCGGTTGTTTTATTTACAGATTAGCGCTGTTATCATGATCACTACTACATAACTATCATCGTCATCAACAACGACATCACCAGATTAACAGAAATCTACATAAAAAGCAATACTATCCCAAAAGAGGCCCTACTCTAGGGCCAAATGTTGCCTAATATCGCCTAATATTACCCAATATCGCCCAATCCCGCTCATCAAAGCCAAATTTTGCCCAGCAAGTTGAGCTTAATTGAGCTATCAGAACCCAGTTTCCTAACCAAAAAAACAGGACAAGAAAACACACATTTGGGGGGTGGGGTGGATCAATTACAGGTGTGTTTATACACTTAAAAGGAGGTGTAGCTAATTCATTGCATGATGGTGTTGTACCTAACGTCGCCTTATATCGTTCAATATCAACGCCAAATATTTTTTTTCTTTTTTGCGAAAATTGCCAAAATTGCCTAACAACAACGCCTATTGGTGCCGTTCATTGCGGCGACAGTGGGTCTCAGATCAGAGAAAGCTTCAAAAGCATCAGTTAAGGCGTGTGTGTAAAATGACGTACCGTCCAGGTCTCGCTGAAGAACACTGTTGGCAATTAATGGACAGTTGTCAGTGGTATCCGGGATTCCATCATTGTCATCGTCAGTGTCACAAGCATCTCCTAGGGAGGGAGGGAAGGGAAAACATACTGAGCTACTTTCGTTCAAATCCTTTTGCACACAATTTCCAGATTCCAAGGCATTGTTTAAATTAGCAGAAGAAAACAGTAATTGGAATATGAGACTGAGAGTATCTGAGAAGAAAAATAATACGAAGAGATACTTGTCATTAGAACTAGACACTATTACTTCTTTCTTCATCACCTCCCTTCTCCTACTTTCTCACACTGCAGCAACCTCTTGTGCCGTCTTTGTCATTATCTGTCTGATCAGGTCTAGGGTGGATGACAGACTGACAGATGTCATTATAACTGGACACTATTACTTCTTTCTTCATCCCCTTCCTTCTCCTATACTTTCTCACACTACAGCACTTACCCTTGCCATCTTTATTATTATCTCTCTGATCAGGGTTGATGACAGATGTCATTATAACTGGACACTATTACTTCTTTCTTCATCCCCTTCCTTCTCCTACTATCTCACACTACAGCACTTACCCTTGCCATCTTTATCATTATCTCTCTGATCAGGGTTGATGACAGATGTCATCATAACTGGACACTATTACTTCTTTCTTCATCCCCTTCCTTCTCCTACTATCTCACACTACAGCACTTAACCTTGCCATCTTTATCATTATCTCTCTGATCAGGATTGATGACAGATGTCATTATAGCTGGACACTATTACTTCTTTCTTCATCCCCTTCCTTCTCCTACTATCTCACACTACAGCACTTACCCTTGCCATCTT
>JAOCPT020592492.1:0-10376 GCA_026546935.2 Palythoa grandiflora | reverse complement strand
TGTTATGATTCCTGCTGAAAAGCATTGATAATGAGTCAGGCTCCTTCAAAATATAGACTGATATGCATTCATTTATGTTCCATTTCTCTCTAAAGTTTGCCCAGTTCCCGCTTAGCGGAAGAAATAATATTTCTACTCTACTTTTCCACAGATTGAAAGTTTTCTGTCCGACATTGGTGGCAACATGGGAATGTGGATCGGTATCTCGGCATTGACATGCGCAGAACTGATTGAACTTCTTCTCCTCGCCTTCCATCATTTTCTCAAAAAAATAACAAAATCTCCTGGAAAAGTCACAACTGTGGAAAATTTCAACTCAGAACATTAAAGCAATAACATTTCAGAGAAATATTTGGCAATAATTGACAAAGATTAAACTTACTAGTATAAAATTAAGAGACGAAGAACATTCAAAATTATCCCAGGGTTTAGTAATGGCCAAAACCTAGTTGTTCGAAAGCTGATTAGCACAAACCCAAAAATGAATTTTTAATTTATCTTCTTGTTTCCAATTTAGACTGATTTGAGATGCAGCCAGTTCGGGATTGAAAATTCTTTTCCGTAGAATATTTGATCAGCATATATAATAACCATGAGAGGGGGAGGGAGGTAAAGGAGAGAAGGTGGGTAAGGTTAAAAAATATCGCACAATAAAAACTAAAAACATCAAAAAAGGTGCAAACAAACCCATAAAATACCGTAATACCACATCAACATTTATCAAGTTTTAAAAAAATTGCACACCGCATCCCGAACCAAAACCGCAAAAAAAACCGTGCACCAAAATCGCGCTCCAAAACTGCGCGCCAAAACCGTGAGCCAATGCAGTGCACCATAGCTGCGCACCAAAACTGCGCTGCAAAACTGCGCACCAAAACGCGCACAAAACCGCGCACCAAAAACGGACATCAATACCGCGCATCAAAAACGCGCACCAAAACCGCACACCAATGCTGCGCACCAATACCGCGCATAAAACCGCGCACCAAAACCGTACACCAATGCTGCGCACCAATACCGCGCATAAAACCGCGCACCAAAACCGCACACCAATGCTGCGCACCAATACCGCGCATAAAACCGCGCACCAAAACCGCACACCAATGCTGTGCGCCAATACCGTGCACAAAACCGCACACCAATGCTGCGCACCAATACCGCGCACTAAATACGCGCACCAAAACTGCACACCAATGCTGCGCACCAATACCGCGCACCAAAACCGTACACCAATACCGCACACCAATAACGCGCGCCAATACCGCACACAAAACCATGCACCGAAATCGCGTTCCGTATAAACTATCCACCAAAACCGCGTACAACAACCTCGCACCAAAATTGCTCTCCAAAACCCGCAATACCGCAACATAAAATAAAAATTTCCGCAAAACTGCAAGAAATTTAGCCCAAAACCGGGTCACCGTATGTCGTGATATACACCTCCGTTTTCCATGGTATCGGTGTGAACGGAAGGCAAAAATTGATAAAAATGTATGGGAAAACGTAATGTTGTGGACGGGGCCTAGGTTTTAAGCTATTTAGAGGAAACGAAATACAGATTAGGTCTGTCTATAAGGCGGGACGTTCACTTTAAGGATAATTCTCCTCACCCCTTACTACTCTGAACACAGGAGGCGGCGTCTAAATATAGATTAGGTCTGCCTATAGACCTCTTTTGTAACTGGCAACCACTTTAATATTCTTTTGTTTTTATTCAATTTACTTGGGTAGCTTTGTTCTCGAGCTAAAAAAATAAAAGAATGCGTTACTTCAAACGCGGTGAGGCAGGCTAATTTAATTGAATACAAGAGAAAACTAAAATAGTCTCCAGTTGTGAAGGAGGTCTAGTAGGTGAGACATTTCTTTAAGGATAATTTTCTTCTCCCTTACTTGTCTGACCACAAGAAGCGGCGTCTAAGTATAGATTAGTTTGTCTGTCAGGCGGGAAACGCACTTTATAGATAATTCCCTTCACCCGGCCCCTGACTACTCTGACAAAAGGAGGCGGTGTCTAAACAAAGATTAGGACTGTCTATAGGACGGGACATTCACTTTAAGGATAATTCTCCTCACCCCTTACTACTCTGACCACAGGAGGCGGCGTCTATACATAGATTAGGACTGTCTATAATTCGGTACATTTACTTTAACTTAATACTAATTTACGCTTTCATTTCTATTTCTCTAATTTCCGGAGCCTGACATTTCGATTTCGATTTCGGCCTCCCGCAATGGAGGGGAGAGGGGGAAGGGAAGGGGGGAGTTAGAGCGAATATCAGGTCCGCCAATTCGCGCTAATTTAAAATAAAGTCCACTCATCAAGATAACTAAGGATGAAAGGAAGGAGGGGGGATGGAGACAATTTTCGATGTTGTCGGGGTGGTGTGTTTCATCAACATTAGTGTTTTGAAAAAGAGATTATTTCCATGGAGGTGGGGGACCACAGGTAAGTGAGGTACCCCGGCTAGATGAAGTCCCTCGCCACTGCGTACAATCTTTCTTGTTTTTTATTTATTTTTCATCATGTTCATGAGAAGTGGGTTGCCCCAGGGAGGCGGGTTAATAATAATAATAATAATAATAATAATTAGCATTTATATAGCGCCTTTCCATTGTGTATATGATCAAAGGCGCTTTACAATAATCAGTATAAGGTTTTACAGCTGAGGGTCTGAGATAGTCCGCTACTACGGCTCACATATATTATCATTAAGAAATGCCCTCAGTAGAACAGACAGACCACAACACCAGGATCACTACCCTACTCTTTCCGACAAGTGCGTGGGTTCTTTTAAGTCCCTCGACAGACGGGACGCCCGGTTAGCAGAGGATGGTGACCTTACCTTGCCGTGGTGACTTTTTCCGTGTAAACAATTCAGGTGGAGCAAAGTCGGCAACCTGGGGTGAGTTTCATTAGGATAATAGACCTTATTCGCTGCCCTCAATGTTTTCCCAATACAGTCCTCTTGGGAAATACGATTTTTTGTTTCAGATGCGGTAATGACGGAAGAAGACACGAAAGAATGTTCCGCTAAAACAAAGAATCTTCTTTCCCACGAGGATTGTATTGGTAAAACATTGAGGCTAGCGAATAAGGTCGGTTACCGTTTAAATTCCATATTATAAGTAATCGCTTGATTTGGGTGACGAAACTGCATTATTAAAAGTGCAGACAAAAGTAAGATATAATGTTATAAAAGCGTTGAAAAAGCTATTAAAAAACTGAAAAATTCGCTGCTATTATCGCAAAGTCATGTTTTTCTCTCTGTTGTCTGTTTACTTAATTAGCAACGGCGCCATGAAATTTTTAGGTGTTCATGCAGGACCCTGGGATTAAAGAGATAGCATGTAAAGAGAATGACTTTTCGATCCCAGTTGACTGGGGTACCTCACCTTCATGGGGTCCCCTAACCTTTATGTAAACAGGCCCTAGATTAAAACTTTATTCTTCAAAAACAATATTGTTGTTCTTTTGTTTTTTCTCCAAAGATTTCTGCTAAAACAATTAAAATACTCGCGTTCAGTTTCTATCAATAATGGATAGAATAACTCGGGCTGCACCCTCGTCGCTCTCTGAACGGTAGAAATTGTTATAATAACAAGGCAAATGAATAAAATTTGGTTATTTTAAAATACGCGGCAAATGCGCTTACAGCAGTTTGACAATCAGTTTTGACAAGGGTAATGTCAATAGCATGGTTTCGAATTGTTTATACTTGAGAGCCTGGTAACTATTTTTGAGCATCAAGACAAGGCTCAAGGGAATAAAGACACAGTAACGGTGAATATGAGGTATTATGCCATTTCCGTATGCAAAAGCAATTCCAAAAAGCGGCCAGACCTCAACTTTTTTTTATTTTCCGAGCGAGAAAAAGCTTCGAAAGAAATTGGGGACCTTTTGCCGGCGGGTTGACAAATAGCTTCAGTCTACTGTGTACTGTGTACACATATGTTCTCAGCATTTTGACACCAAAGACATCGTTCTGTGGCTCTAGCTGAGACTTTCATACTTACGAACGAAGAATTTCATTGTCCACCATTTTGACGGCTTATTCCCCTGAGCCTCGCCTTGACGCACTAAAATAGTTACCAAGCTCTCACCCACAAGCAATTCGAACCTGGGCTATATCAACTGATATAGCCGAGTTTCGAATTGCTGAATCGCTGAATGCGCGCGCAAATGACGAAAATCCTGCGAACGTGCCTGAATATAAAAATTAGTGATGACCAATGCAAAACCGTTTTTCAGTGCTCTGAATACAGTAGAAATTGTTATACATACAACATCTTTAGAAAACGATTATAATACTCAATGTCTCCCAGATTGCATCAAAGTATGGTATTATTCAGTTAATATAGCAGTAAAAACATCTGTATGCTATATACAGGGTAAAAAGCAGCACGATGCGCGGTAGTGTGGCCCGTGAGCCCATCAATGGATAAAAAAAAATAAATGCATTATGAAACCTACTTTTTAAAAAAACTATAAACTTTATACTTAAAAATGTCTCTACTATTTAAAGTTCATAATTGGCTACAGAGAGTTGAATTGCAACTTTAAAGGTGCGTGCAATATTTTAAAAGTTCCTGAGAGGCAGGCCTTCTGCACTTTCTTAATTTTTGTTAATATTGATATTATTATTATTATTATCATTATCTTATTATTATTACGTTGAAGACATTTTCCTAACTCCAATACTTTCTCATGAACTAACGGTCCATTCGACAGGGTAGGACTAAGTGCGAGTAATATTTTTGTGTCGGGACAAAACTTGTCGCGCTCAACCAATTTTCAAAGGCGCCGCTGTCCTGCTCCAAAGGCCTCCAAACGCGATACAAATGTCAAAAGTGACAGGTTCAATTCAAGCCGGTAAAAATATCTTGACGCTTGACTGACGTTTGTTAACTGGTCAATTGTACAGGGCGACTGCAATTTCCAAATGAAAAATTTGGTCGAGAAAAATTTTGTCGTGATATTTGGCCGGGACAGACAAACTTTGTCAGCGATGTGCGAATGTTCCCTGTCTTTCAACGAAGATCGAGAATTGAAAAGAATGCAATCATTTAATTAGTCTTCAATCTGCTTATTTATACCCAGCCTTATTTGAAAACGCCAGTACAATAAAAAATGTAGTTTTTAAAACGTCTCACCTTGTGATTTGTTAGAATAGCTTTGGCTCTAATTACGAATGCTCGCAAGATTGCTTGTCATTTGGCTCTTACATTCATCGCTTTTGGAAGTGCTACAATATCTCTGGGCACTCTCAGAATTTCCAGTTTTCTATACAAACATAACTTCGCTGTTTCTTGTTTTCTCGTAACTTTTATGACCTTTACGGCAGAGAGAAAAAGGTAAGTTGGTTGTAGCATGGCTCAGTCTTTTACTTTTAGCTCGATGGCTTTTGCTATTTCTAATTGGCTGTGCTCTTAATAACCGCAAACAATATCCTGCCAATACTTTCATCTTATTCCTGTAAAACATAAGGAGCAATAAATAATTTTTTGTTTGTTTGTTTGTTTTGTTTGTTTGTAGCAATATGTAACACAGTTAATTTATAAAATTTCCAAACTTTGTACCAGAAATTTTAAACACTTTAAAAGTCCCACGAGCCACGGAGTTTGGTGCGTAAAATGTAAATTTTTGTTCCTTGTCGAACTTCTTGACCAAGTTTTAAAATTGTTTACACAAGAGTTAAATGAGTGTAGGTTTTGAACGTACCGTTTATTCTCATCGATAATTGAACTTCAATTCAGTAAAAAAAGATTTTAAACTTACTAATCTTGACTTTAATTTTATCGACAGAATGTCCTCTCACTATTCTGTGTGGGAAGTTTGTTGTACCCAACTTCGCTTTCTGAAACAAATGCTAAGGTATGCCTGTACACCACTCGAAAAGTAATTGAATCTAGCAAAGTTTTCTGACACTCTGCTTTATTAACGTCCACGAATTCACCTTGTAATGAGGAAATTAAGATGAGAACCCAGCCACCTCTCTGGGCCGATAATCGCGAACTGCCGATATGGCTTTCCCAAATTCACAGTTATAATTGATTGTAAACATCGCGTTTGGTAAATTTGATCAGACTTGAATTGTGTTTTAAATTGAACTGAAGGCTACTGAACAGGTTGAAATGTGAAAAAATGCAGAACATTGAAAAAGCAAATTATATTGTTTTATTGAAAATGATCTTTTGAATAAAACAATTTTTTTTTCAATAGCTAATTTTGTTCGCGAGTTATTGCAAAACGAATATTTTTACCGGCAGTCGGGAAGCTACACGGTTCATTTTTCAAACGCTGTTTTCTCGGTTCCATTTCTCGTACAAATGAGGGTTGTAAAAAAAGTTAATGCTCGCTGAATTTTCGGTATTTTGCGACGAAATTTGGCACAATTGTAGTGACATACTTAAAGAACAAAACCGTGTCGGCGAATTTAAAAGGAAGGCCTGGTTAAATTTTTACTAATCAATTTGTGCGCTTCTTGGCTAAAAATGACTGCAATTTTCTATAAATAGATATAAAAAATGATTGGCTTTAACAATCAAAAATCGCCGACACGGTTTTGATAGACACACTTTGAAGAAGTTAAAAAGGTGACAAACATTAGCAGAAGTTAAGAACTGAGCTCATTAACTTTTTTAAAACCAAAAATTAGATAAAAAGTAGAGCTTCAGTTCGTCCTCACAATAACGAATATATTAATATAAATATCATATTCATTTAGAGAATTTCATAATCTTTCCAGTGATATATAGGTTTATAGGTCTGTGATAAATATCAAGCGAGATATCGTACAAAAACTAAAAACACCTCTCAAGGTGTTCAGTAACCTTAACTGAGCTGAACTAAACCAATTTTAAATTAAAGGTAAATAAGACGAATTCAAATACTAGCTAAAATTTAAAGTTTAAGTTAATGTCAGTGCGAGTCTGTGCGAGAACTTTATCAATGTGAATTTACAAGCTGCTCTTGACTGAAAAATAGTTAGAATTGAGTTGAAAGAACTTGTCAAAACTGTACTGCAAAAAGTTATAAAAGGCCTATTTCGAGCCTTCTCGGAGAACAGTGGAAGTTTTCCTAAACCGAACTGTTATTGTAGTATTTTTTCAACCTTCTGGAAGTGTGCGTGCTTTTATGAATATTGTTTTGACGATGAATTTTTAAGATGAAGTTTAAAATTTATACAAATTCGTGTTTTAACTTTAATTAACTCTGCATTTAAACTTTCCCTTATAAAGGTGACAGAATGGAAGCCGGTGTTTACAGCGTAGAGAAAAATTGAGTACATGTACAAAGCAAAATGAAGGTATATCAGAAATGCTTTCCCATTTAACGGTTCAACATAAAACGGAACCATTGCGAGCAAGAACCAACCAAGCGACAATTCTCATTACCACCATCTTCGCCAAGTGATAACGCATCGTTTCAGTCCTTTGGTAAGGTCGGTGTTTCTTTCACACGAGGAAGACAGTTTAAACAGAAGGTAAAATTGTTTTAATTTAGTTATTGTTCTAAATTAATTAAATGATTTCTGGATACTTCAGAAAAGTGCTATGCAAGTCATTGTTCATCCATCCAGGTCTTTAGAACCCTGCCAGCCTCGATAAAAACAAATTTTATCTGATGAATTAAGTTTCAGCTGAGTTAGTATATTAAATTAATAATTACATTATGAGCTGGAGATTTCTATCGCATGATAGTTGACGAGGGCGAAGCCCGAATCAACTATCGCGCAATAGAAATCAAGAGCGAATAATCTAATTGTTTTAGTAGAAATCTACTGGTCGTTCAAAAAAAAAAAAGGCTTTCAATTTTATTGAATACAACTGAACAACACTTCGAAACCTCGCCCGGAATGAGCGGCCGCCATTTTGTTGACAATCGCTGCCTACTATCTATCACCGAATAGATAGTGGGTAGGGTAGCCAATAAGAGAACAGCATTAATAATAAATTTAATAGCTAATAGATTTATAATAACGATATTTATTCAAGCAAAATAATCGTTTTAATATAAAGAGAGGTTGTTATCGGTGCAAAAGTTGCCGTGTAGCGTGCGCTATCCACAGGACAAGAGTCGAGTTGAATTTCAACAAGACTCGAAGTCAAAGCAACGAATACCAGTTTACTGACACATTTAATGTGTCCATATGACAAATTTTTTTCGATTTTGATATCTCCAGAAGGCATAAACAAGTATTCTAAAAAATATCTTCGATTACATCACATTTTTCACACAAAATTGAGCTTTAAAATTCCCGCGTCAGCCACGTCCAAAGAAGATAACCGGGAGTTGCTAAATCTGGGTCCATGTGAAGTCATTCTTTTGAAGTAAAAGTACGAGTTGTAAACCTCTGCAAACACACAACCAAAATTTCTGAAGTAAAGATACGAGTTGTAAATATCTGCATGTAAATACACAACTCATATTTTTAAAGTAGAAATACGGGTTGTAAATCTCTGCAAACACACAACTCGTATTTCTGAAGTAAAAGTACGAGTTGTAAATCTCAGCAAACTTACAACTCGAATTTTTAACCTAAAAATACGTGTTGTAAACCTCTGCAACACAAAACTTGTATTTTTGCAGTAGAAATACGAGTTCAGTGTAAATCACTGCAAACGCACAACTTGTATTTTTGCAGAAAAACGAGTTGTAAGTTGATTAATTGCAATCGGGATTTTTGTTGTGTAAAATGTTTGTTTACTAATTTTACTTTGAAAATATTTGAACTTATGTCCTATATGGGACACCGTAGAATGCCCAAACCTCTCAAAACTGACTGAACGGAAATTCACTGGGTAAAGCAATTCTGTCTACCCAAACAGGCTACCCAGACCTACACGGCCATTTTAGAACCCAGTCTGTTACTCGTTTATGTAGTGGCCAATACTAAGAGATTATGAACGGAGCGCAAGGTCTGTATGGAAAAATATCAGACCGAGGTCTTGACAGTACGGACCAAGTGCAGCGAGGTTGGTACAAAAAAGACCGAGCGAGGTCTGATATTTTTACATGCAGACTGAACGAGGTTAACAATTTGTTTATTATATGACTTGAATTACTTCCAATAATTAATTTATCACATGCCTACGTCTACGGAAATCATCGGAACTATAGGACAGTTTTCGGAAATCATCAAAAAGCTTTGGCAATGTTTAAAAATTGTTTCTTATACAGTTTTGGATTTTAGAAGGTTTTCTGAATATCTTCGGAACTGTTCAGAAATCTTCAGAAATTTTCGGAAGTACTTTAAAATTGTTTTTTAAAAGTAATTTTGCGAGTTTTGAAACTTTTCTGAAAATCAACATCCGGGAAAACGGTCTGAACACGCGCGTATACGGCCCGTTGGTCGAAAACACATTTTGACAGACCGCGCGTGAACCAATCAGAATGCAGGAAATTGCAAGGTCATATAATATTAAGGATTATTGTTAGTTTTGTGTACGGGTGATATCGCTCTTTGTTTAGGTCTAAAGCACATTGAGAAAGTTGTATCATTTTTATATTGGCTTTGATAGCTATCTTGAGTCCGTTCTCGGCGAATACATCACAGATCTACTTATAGCAATAAATTTCTAGACGCCATACAGCTTCGAAAATTAAAGTTTTATTATGCATTTAAGTTTTTGATCCCCATAAACCCTCGAACATACAAGGATGATGCGGGAAGGGGGGGAAGGGGGGTTAAAGAAACACCCCCCCCCCTCCTTTTTTTTTCTTTCAAAGTTTTTAGCGTTGCCCACCAAATTTTCAATAGCTGTTTTTATGAATAAACACTTATTTTGACTAAGTTTCGAGTTTGTACCCTAAATAGATTCTTTACAGCTTTTGAAAATAAAAAGAATTTTCAGAAAAACAGAAATTTTAAAAGTGTTTTCCAAAGTATATAATTATCTTCACATGTATACAAGCATTAATATCATAAAAGGTATTAAAACTGTCTAAAAATACACAACTTACAAAGAATTTTATTCAAAAACAATGAAAGAAAAAGCAAATTAGAAGGTTTGTAGAGCAAGCCTTAAATATTTCCATTCGCTGATGTGGGAAGGTCTACAGATCCTCTTGGGCGGCCGATCGTCTTTAGAAAATGATGGAAGGCGACAAGAGCAAGCTCAATCAGTTCTGCGCATGTCAGCAACGAGATCCCAACCCACATTCCCATGTTGCCACCGATGTCGGATAGAAAACTTTCAATCTGCGAATACACAAATAACTGATTATTAACCCTATTCAGACTGGGCATTTTTGGGCTTCCCTGGACTGGGAGGGGGGGGAGGGCGTCAAACGCCCCCCCTCCGTAACTCCAAGACAATTAAAGCTGCGGTTACCAAACATGGCAGGTAGGTAGAAGTTAATGTGCGCATCA
>JAOCPT020592428.1:0-10377 GCA_026546935.2 Palythoa grandiflora | reverse complement strand
TTCCCAAAGAAGGTGCGAAGTTCACTGAACAGTGCGCTTGATAACAGAAACAACAACAAAGCCGTTATAGAAATAAGCAAGCCGATTAAAGTCATCAGTAAAGATACTTCATACGAAGGTTGGCTTGAGTATGGAATAGGAGGCTTAATATCTACACAGATGTAATAAGTACCATTTCCCGTGCGCAGAGCGTTCCCTCTTAATTGTGTTATAACCATACCAGAAGTGTTATGCAAAAACTGTTCGGTTTGATTGTGTTCACGGCCAAGACACAGTGACCTGTTCACAAAAGTTTCATTTTTCACGTTTAAGACTTGCTGGGGTTCAAAGAGTCGTCGGCAGCGGTCGCGGAACGGGTCGTAAACTTCTCTTGTTCGCGGACAAATATACTTTATAACAACAATATTGCGAGATGGATTTTGTAAGGAAGCTGAAGTAATTATATTTTGAAAGGAGAATAAGACTGACAAACGAGGAACAATGAAGCATAATACTCCGCAGTAGTATTTATTTGCCACTTTGTTAAAGAGCAGTCCACAGTGAGGGTTTTTTAATTTTCTACATGGACTTATCATATCCACAGGTAATGAGTAGGATTTGCAGTAGGACCACAGCAATGTGCGGTTTATCGTTTTGCTGAAAGCTTTTGGTGCAGATTTCAAGGTAGGGCTTGGTATGCAGAACTGTGCACAACCTGGTGGATTGGGTTCGACTGTCCAGTTTTTTGTTTTGTCCAAAGCGTGAGGCCATGAACGATTTGTTGATGACGTAGATACACGGACATTCCAGTAACTATAGTTCCTTGCTCCGTTACACAAAGCACAAAATACATTTGCAAACGTGAGAGACGTTCCGTGGTCGTACACTGGAATATGGATCAACGGATCGGTGGAGTTTTCATTCTTACACATTTTCTCAACCGCTGTGTCTTTCCAAGTGTTTACGCACTCACTCACAACAGCGTAGGCCTGATTTAGTTTCTCGCTCGTAAAGCATTTGAACTTTGCTTGGTTCTTACTGAATGGATTTCTATTGCACCTGTAAAGAAAAAACGTTGCAATTTTAGTGGTTTGAAATTTACAAAAACCGTAAAATCTAGAATAAACAGTTCTTTCTGTTGTAAATATCGACTTTTCAAAGTTTTTCTTACAATTAAGCTGTCTACTTCCATAGAAATTTTTCGAGAATCTGCGTTGTGTTTCCTGTTAACAGACTCACGATTTCAGTGCAGCAATTTGGTCAAACAAAGTACCATTTTACTAGTGTGAATAGCTAATATTTAATTACGCACAGAAAAACTGATTTTGCTATTTGAAGGTGTTATAATATTGTTTGAGATGGTAGACGATGTACGATAAACAGAAACTTACCAGTCGTAAAAGTCAACACAACAGTCTCCCAGCAGTGAACACTCTGGATCACAGAAACATTCTTTCTCTTTGTTTTTTCTTTCATTCGTTACGTTACAACGTTCTTTGCACGAAAAGTTAGATGTTGGTTTGTTACAGATGATTTTACTCTGTTTTCTCATTCTCATAAACTCCTGGCACAGATCTGAAGCTGCATTTGGACTGTGACTGGTACACAACAAACCTGATACGCAAATTAAAGGACCGTGTTAGGAGACTGCTTGAATAGTTTTACATTTACGTTGTTAGAAGACTGAATATATTTTCACATTTTCACATCAGCTACGTTGGTATAGATAAAAAATCTAATGGCGCCATTGTCGGTGTTACTTTCGCTGACATTGCTGTTGCTTTAGCTGTATTTATTTTTGAGACGAAATCTATTTTTCTAGACTGTCAGTCATAGCAACAGCAACAGCAACAGTTTCTAGCCACAATCTCTGTCACAGCGCAGTTGCAGTAATTCTCAAAATTTTTGTTGTTGCCAAAATCACAATCACAGTCACAGTTTCTGTTGCAGTCACAGCTGCAGTCACAGACCCAATCACGATCGCAGTCCTAGCTAGGTTGTGTCACAGTCACAGTTGCCACCGCAGTCACATGCAGTCGGTGACAATCACGGTCACAGTATAAAATGTGGTCGGTTGTTTAAGAAGTATTCTCTAGCTTCTAGAGTGCTCTCCCAACTTTTCAAGTGCATCTATCATTTAACAAATAGATTCCATGTTGGCCTGCGTCCGTCTAGTAATAGATCATAGATGACGTGAAACTATAGTAAGAACAAGAAAGTGGCACACGAGGTGATAACCGAGTGTGTCACTGATGTTCTTACCACAGTTTGTTCAGTAATAGATCATAGACGACGTCAAACTGTGGTAAGAACATAGATGAGTGTCTCGCTGATGTTCTTACCACAGTTTTATGTCATCTATGATCTATTACAAAACAGACGCGCAACGCACAAAAACATGGAATGTATTTGTTTTATATAATAAAAAAGTATAAAAAAATTGTGATGATGCCGTCAATCCTACGTCTGTGCATGCCCTCTAACAGATCATAGGCGAGAACCAATCAAAATGAGAGAATAACTTGGGTTATCATATAAAAATCGATAGATACGCAGTAACTATAAACTGTATTTTTATACCAGCTTTGTTTGCAACCGTTTTCAAAATAATTTTATTTCAAATTTAATAAAGTGCAAAATTATCATATTCGCCTTAGGCCCAGTTCAGAGTCAAATTTCACATCTTCGTATGTGTCGAATCTAATTCAAAGTCGGCAAGAGGATACAAAATAGCCTTACTTGAGCAGGTTCCTGAAAGCCTTCAAGATTTCAATTTCACTTTGTGGTAAACTTCCACCCCACCCCATCCAAAAATAGAAATGAGAAGCTACCAATAATCATTGCGATTATAAAGTAATGTTTTCAACAATTAACCTTTATATACAAATTTTAACATGGTTTGTTAAATCAAAATGAGCGAACCAATTTAATTTCTGTTTTCAGCAAAAATATATTTATCGAAACCCCTGTGCTCTTGTTACAACCAAGTAACAAGCAAAGCAAGAAAAGTTAGGAGACAACAAATGGAGATTCATTTCCTGAGCCACTATATAAGAGATCTGTGACAGCGCAATCTATTATACATAAGTTATACGGGAGGAGAGTAAAAAAGTGGTAGGCCTGTTGAATATGCATCTGCACTTGTACTGCTGACTATGACATCGGAAAAGTAAACCTTGTCACTCATAAAAATTGACACTGGAACTGCAAAGCCAGTAAAACACGTTCCAGTCGCACTTCCCCTTGTAAACAGACAGATATTGATCAATTGAGGTCGTGGATTTATTAGAACGTGGTCTTATTAAGGAGTCACACAGTGCATGGAGCACACCAATAGAGGTGATAACTAAGAAGAGATGGGAGTCAAAGATTGCGTGTCAATTATAGAGAGGCCAACGCCCTAACTGTTCTCATTCCCACTTCCTCGTATGGATGGCTCTTTAAACGCTTTGTCTGGTGCTAAATTGTTTCTCAACATTAGACCTTGCAAGACGCTACTTGCAAGTTCCAATGGACCCTGATAGCAGTCGGAAGGTAACATTAGTCACCACCTCGGGCCTATATGAATGGAACCGAAATGCCGCTTGGACTGACGCCCATGCTTTCGACATTTGAGAACCTAATGTAGACTGTGCTAAAAGGACAGAAACTTGAAACCTGCGTTATGCAGCTACAAAGACGATGTAGCTGTCTGGGGGAGAACATTTCCAGAGGAAATGTTGTTTCTACCTTTGAGAAGCTAATGTAGTCTGTGCTAAAAGGACTTAAACTTGAAACCTGCCTTATTTGCAAAGATGATGTAGCTGTCTGGGTAATGTTCTTTCAGTACGGCCTGAGAAGTATGTTTACTTTGGATGGGGGTTTGAAACAAACGCGAATGTTATACTTTCGCCGGAGTTTTCAGAGTCGGTCTGTAGTTTTTGTAATATATGGAAGACAGGCGTATCCAACGGCAATTTTTTTCTTCTGTATCTTTCGATTTGCTTTTTTTGTGCAGAAATGAAAGAATTTGTTTTTCTTAATATCCGTTATGTTTGAGGGCTTCAATGATTTTACGAGCAAAAAGAAGGAGCAGCCATGGGCTCACCACTCTCTCCCGTTGTTGCAAATCTATTCATGGAACACTTTGAGCAAAACGCTCTTGACAAAGCGACTTACAAACCTACTTGCTGGTATCGTTATGTGGATGACACTTTTGTAATATGGCAACATGGGGAACCCCTACTTAGGGGCTTCCTCGCCCAACTTAACAACCAACACTCCAGCATACGCTTAACATGGAAATCGAAGAGAATAAATGTCTACCCTTCCTTGACGTGCAAGTTATCTGAAAACCCGATGGCTCACTAGGACACTCAGTTTATCGAAAAAAGACCCACACAATCAGATACCTACATGCTGACTCCAATCATCATCCTTCTCAGAAGAATTCACTAATTAATACCCTCTTTCGCCGTGCCGACATCATTTCAGATTCCGACTCCCGTGACCAAGAAAAATAAAAAAATCATTGAAACCCTCAAACATAACGGATATTAAGAAAAACTTTAGTCGAAAGCAAGGGAAGTCAGGTTTGCCTTAAAGAACGAATAATGGCCATCGGAGAGTGCACGTGGCAGAGCGACTCTTGAAAATATGTTTGCGCGTCAAATGTTGAATCTATATCAACCGCAAAAACATACGCTTTTCTTGGAGTCAAATTTCTCTTTTCTGTTTTTTTGTTTTGTTATGGCTGTGGAGTGGCTGTGGCTGTGGCTGTGAAGTGGCTGTGGCTGTGGCTATGATGTCGCTGTGGCCGTGAAATGGCTGTGGCTGTGAAGTGGCTGTGGCTGTGAAGTGGCTGTGGCTATGAAGTTGCTGTGGCTGTAGCTGTGGCTGTGAAGTGGCTGTGGCTGTGTTTGTGAAGGGACTGTAGCTGTGAAGTGGCTATGGCTGTGGCTGCAATTGCGGACGTGACTGTTTATGTGTGTTTCAGCTGTACTTGACTCAAAATCTATCCAGCAAATGGACGTCCCAGACAATTGACGTAACTCTTATCAAGGAGATATATAATTGCGTTTCGATGATCTCGAAAGTGGAAGTATTCCAAATGCACAAACATGTCCCTGAACTGCCTACCTATGTAACATAGTCAGTGTAATTCAAGCATTTTTTACCCTTTGAGGCAAATACAAATGGATAACCCACTGAGGCAAAATTTCCCTTCCAAGCACTTTACTTTTGAAAAAAACATCATGTGAATTATCAAACGAATGATAATAACAAATATTTTTCGAAAACCCCTTAGCTAATAAATGGAAATTTGCATAGTTCAAGGAAGAGTGACTTTTTCTAACGTTAATTCAAAGATACTGTTTACGTAATACATATATAATACATACTGTATATATAAATCTAAAAAAAAAACAAATATTAAGTTTATACAAGTAAAATAGTAGTATTAAAAATAATTAGAATTAACTAATGAAAAGAATTTTGAATTAAAAAAAAAATCCTAAGTTTAGTTTTGAAAAGTTTTAGCGATATGAACTTTTGAAGTTCAGCGGGTAGACGGTTCCATAAGTTCGATCCACTGATAGAGAAAACACGTTCCGCCGAACACCTCCAGGAACGGGCAAAAAAAGGCCGTCAACAACAGACAAAGCCGTAGTGTTTTTAAGATATGAATTATCGAATCATGTTCTAGTTTTACAAAACATTACCTAGTGATTCCAGTAAGAAGTGGGAAGCTACGGAGACTCAAATGGCTCATGCTGCAGGTTTTTTTATGTTATGTTGAAATTTTGGAAAATGACAACGATTCACATGATCAGCCAATCACGAGCCGCCAGAACAACATTTGATACCTTGTCTCCTCTTTCAAGAGATGTCCACCTTGCCTGCAAGCAGGCCCCAGTTGTTCATGATCAAGAGAGGGAAACATTGGGGAGAAAGAAAAACAAGCCTAAAGGAGATATTCAAAACATATACCTTGGACCAATTAGCTCTAAAAAAACTTTTGTAAGAGTTATAAGGGTTTTAAGTTTTAATACGACATAAAACTGTTAAAAAAACTCAACAAAGGTTATTCAAGGAGGTTTATGATTGGCAGCTCCTGAGCAGCAAGAAACGCTATGATGTCTCTATCTCTTTCTTCACCTGCACTGTATTTGTCATTACAGGCTTTTTTGTAACGTAACTCAACCAGAAAACTATAAACTGTCCGCCACATTGGCTTCCTAAAACGCACGCGTCCCAGCAGGGCTTGCGTCCTTGCTGGTGTCTAGTCTATGCAGGCCTTGCTAGTTTCCAGTCCACCATACTACTGTACGAAGACGTGTAAAAAAGGCCCCATCTGCTCCAGCAGCCAGCATGGGGCCTAGCCTCATTTAGAAAAGCGTTCATAGAATGGAGTCAAAGCGACGATGTCATGCAGTTATAATGATGGTCCATGGCGACATCTTTAGCAGCTAGTCACTTCTTCAAAAAGTATGGTAGTTCTTTCTCTAGCATTTTTATTTAGGGTAAAGAAAAACTATATCAACTCTAACATCATTGATTGATTCCTCAATAACTTCTAAAAGAGGCATCCGTGCTGGAATCTTTTTTGCGTCTTTTTGGAAATATCAGTCATATCTTTCTTTTTTGGAGATATTCGTCACATCATTGCTCTGAAAACTGGGTTTTGATTTATCATATGAGAACTAATTATATCTGCATTACAACTGACTTTCCAAGTCATATAAAGTGGTCAAACACGAACACAAAACCTCTACTTCCACAGGCAAAAATACTCTAAGCGCGATGAGAGCTGCCTAATACCAACAAAATTAACTTCAAACAAATAACTTTGATAAATTAAATGTGGGGAAAAGTGTGCCAGTCCTCTTTTCAAAAACGTCAAACTGCAATCTGCGATCAAAAAGATTCTATTTTCATAAAAATGTTTTCTCGCTCAACACATGACAAGATGCAAACAAATTAAGGGTTTTGGGTGACACAGTTGAAATATCAGTTAAAAACTTTGCTTAACAGTGTTATGAAATCCACATGCGTATGGAAAGACTTAAGCCCTGTCGAAACGGTAAATCTTTTACCGTTTGGACAGGGCTTTACAACTTTTGGTTAAAGCTTCAATAAGTTTAATTTCTTCAAAGAGTGACATATGTATTCTCAGTCGGAAGAGTTTTAACAACATTATTGTCAATATTTTGAACGTTTGACCTTCTAGAGTTTGATTTTTGTGCATTTTCGGCATATAATTAACTAAATTTCAGTTTTAACTAACAAACAAAATTATAATAAAGCAATCTTTCGTCCAGACAAAATGATTTAATAAGTGAATACTTGGAGCCATAAAAATAGGTATTTGTGTAGCGCTTTATGACTGTTGAATGTATTATATGTTGGTAGAATTATAGAAGTTCCGAAGAGCAAGTTCCAAAATTTTTCTTTCCTGTGCCGTCCAATACACTAACGCTTTCGTTCTAAACAACGAAATATGCCAAGGTTCCAGATCACGCTGAACTTTTGAAAAAATATTTGTCAACTAACTGCACTGACGCCCAAATTTTATTAGGGCGCATTGGAAGCTCTCTTGAAAACTTAATGTTATTTTCACATTTTGAGTGAAAATTTTAAAATTTTACCTCCTCCAAAAGAGGAAGGACTAAATAAGATAGTATGATTGTTTAAATTTATTTCAGTTAATGCACGATCCTCTAGAGTGATCGATGGAATACCTAAATTTGACACTGAAAAAAAGATAACTTCCGTTGTTTCCGACCAACCGATCGACAAAAATCGCCTTAAAATTGAAATAAAGCGGTGCAAGTAAGGATGTTCCCATTTTTGTTCATCATATATAGAGATTGTACTTTTAGTAAACAAAATTTGAAGAAAATTTATTTGGTGTTTTTAATCTGTATGCTACTGTTTCTCCTAGAAGAAAGGACTGTTTGGTTGAGTTTTGACACTGATCTTGATATTTCACGATGTTAAGATCTGCCAAGCTAAATCTGTTGGGTTCTTAAAAATCTTTGCTCGCAGCTCGGTGCTTGTTATAGCAAATGTTTTTGTTCTTTCTAATGTATTCATGTAAAGTTACCTTTTTAAAGCGGTATACAGGTTATGTGCGTGCGACGCCGTTTAGCCAACTTAAGATTTTTTTACTCAGAAGAAGAATCTACGTCAACAAGAAATTTGTTTGGCATATTTCTTATTTTTTTCGCTTATGAAGATATGGCCGATCTTCAAATTTTATCCAATAAAATTAACGGTTTAACAATATATTACGTTTATCTGCTTATTTCTTACTCAAAGCGTTACTTTTGTAAAAATCGGAGCTGTAATTAGTCAAGATGGGCGCGGATAATTTTGCCTCTACGTAGATGCGACTAAAAATACAATATAACACGATTCCTGTTTTATGACTGACTCCCTCAATTTTTATGACAAACATACCGACACGTGCAGTCTTGCTGGATAGGTTATACAATCAAATTTAATCAGTTTTTATTCGTCTCAAGTCGTTCTGATATTGTAAAAATTCGGGGATAACAATATCATAGGGAGCAGTGCAGAGTTTTCAGTTTTCTCACCCGACAAAACACTTGCGAATTAGATGGGTAACTGGAAACAAGGAGTAAAATTTTTCCTTTAAAGATATCTGGTAGTTTCCCGAAAGTATTTGCAACATACCTTTATATTTTGTAGTCGACAAATGAATGCTAAACCTGGCCACAAGAACAAAGAACAAACCGCGACTCAACATTCTTGTATTTGTCTCGCGTACTCTTCAGTTGTGCTTTAGATTCAAACAGACAAATGCTTTTAAAATGCATGTCCTAACTAATTTGAATATAAAAATGCTTTTAGTATCTTGATTCAAAATTATAACTTGACAGCAAATGTAGGATATAAACTCCTTTAAAACAAACAGCTTTAAATTCGAATTGAAAATGCATGCAGGTTAGACGCACAAAACTTGATTAAAACTCTCAAATTTTTTGCCATTCTTTTTTGATTTCCAGAATTTTGCTCTCGATCTGTTCTCGATTCTCAATTTTTTCAGTTACGTGTTGGCTATAAATATGATATTAATCCTTTTCAGATGTTATTGATATAAATTGATTTAATTTAAGATCGCTTAGAAAACAAATACAAACCCAAATTGTCTTTTAAAACAACATGCGACACCGCATGTTTTATGTGTTTGAATACCGGCTCAGTTCATGCTTTTTACAGCTTTTTACCGCTGTTGTTACAGATCTTTGTTAACAAGATCGGCATCAGTGAGATTTCTACTTTTGTAGCAATTAAGTATTTATTTATTTCTATAAAGTTTTCTTATTATATATCTTGGGCCAGTTAGCTCAAAAAAAAAAAAAAATGTAAGAGTTATACGAGTTTAAAGTTTTAATACGATATAAAACTGTTAAAAAAAAAACTCAACAAAGGTTATGCAAGGAGGTTTTCGATTGGCAGCTCCTGAGCAGCAAGAAACGCCATGATGTCTCTATCTCTTTCTTCACTTGTACTGCATTTGTCATTAAAGACTTTAATAGCGTAATGTAACTCAACATGAAAGCTTTTAACTGTCCGCCACATTGGCTTCCTAAAACGCATGTGTCCCAGCAGGATTTGCGTTCTTGCTGGTGTCCAGTCTATGCAGGCCTTGCGGCCTTGCTAGTTTCCAGTCCACGATACTGGGAAAGCGTGTAAAAAAGGGCTCCATCTGCTCCAGCGGTCAGCATGGGGCACTAGCCTCATTTAGAATAAGCGCTCATAGATTGGAGTCAAGGCGACGATGTCATGCAGTCATAGTGATGGTCCATCGCGACATCTTTAGCAGCAAGACACTTCTTCAAAAAGTATGGTAGTTCTTTCTCTAGTACTTTTATATAGGGTACTGCGAAAAACTATATAAACTCTAACATTATCGATTGATTCCTCGATAACTTCTAAAAGAGCGACCCGTGCTGCAATCTTTTTTGGGGTATTTTGGAGATATCAGTCACATCTTTGTTCTTTGGAGATATTAGTCACATCATTGCTCTAAAAACTGTGTTTTGATTTATCACATGAGAACTAATTAATCGTGCCGGAAGGCAACGAGTTAAGGATTGGGCTCAGTTTCTTTTTTATTTTTTTTGTGTCACGAACTAACATGCACGCATGCGCAGTACTGATGTTTACAACACGTGAAATAAAACCAAGGTCGCGGAGAAAAGTAAGTAAAAGTGCGCTTTTCACTTATAAGATGTCACTTACTACATGATCATGTGCTCAAGCGAATATATATCAAGCCGCGATCGCAGGGTTACGCATGTTATGGCTGCCTTTTTGTAGCAAAATTCAATGTTGTTATATCTTTCAATTTAATCCTTATATCCATTTGATTTAATATATTCATTCAAT
>JAOCPT020592427.1:0-18346 GCA_026546935.2 Palythoa grandiflora | reverse complement strand
TACTTTCTATATGTAAGCAGTTTGGGAGAATTTGGCTTTTCAACTTCCACAGCTTAATCCACTTGATCAATTCCTTATTTCTCACTACCAGTTATATTATTTTGCTTGAGTTCGATAATGGAGAAGTTAGATGTTGATAAATTGTCTGGGGCTGAAAGGGTTAACTCAAGTTGGTAAAGGGGGCTCTCAGATAACAAATCACGAACTTAGTTTGAACACTGTAATGGATCACGACAAGAGATTCTAATAATGAATCACGGACTTAGTTTTAAGGCAATGACGGATCACGATTGCATTTTCATCACCCAAATAACGGATTACGGGTTTATTTTTTACCCAATAACGGATCACGAAAAAGCCCTCTATTACCCTGTTAACTATGCATATGGTTGAAATAATGTTTATACAATTCCATTCCAGAGAGCCATCACAGTGCAGCTACAAATGGAGGTTATTCCCGGAAACATGACGGTGGATTTTACACTTGCTGATAACAAATTCAATGTAATTTATTTTGTAATTCCTGACATAAACAATTGATACTTCAGTTCTGCAACCCTAATAAAGTCACTAACCAAGTTCATTTTTTAAATTGTAAAGAGATACACTTTAAGTTATACTATTAACAACAAATAATTTTTATAAAGATTCTATGTCATGTCTGAGAACTACCCATTTTATCTTTATTTTTGAGATTGTGTCCTTAAAAGCTACGACTGTTTAAACATTTTTGACATTTTAAAGAAAATGTCAAGTCAGATAAAACTACTTACATAGCTATTGTAAAAAGAAATGTTTTTAGCCGATTATATAATTGATTAATTTTGTATGGACTTAGTTTGCTTCATTCTTGTAGAAACAATCATTTTAGTTGTCTTGTAATAAAAAGAACATTTTAAAGTTTCGTTGCTTGTGATTGAGTTTCATTTCACATGTTTTTTTTTAAGAGGGGAAGGTTGAGATTTTGACTGCGGAGTTGGCCAGTTTTTAGATTTATAGAAATAAAAATCGGACTGGATCGTCAGTCCGACCCGGATCAGCTCGGATTGACCGAAAATATTAGAATATACAAAGAAGTCATAAAGACTAAACTAAAGGAAATATACATAAAAAGAAACACTCATCGGGACCGTTGCCCAAAAGATCGTCAAAATCAGCCCCTTCTGTCGCCGCTAAAGCCTAAAGGTAAAAACAACACTCGACTGACTTGAAGCGCGCGTCCGACAAGTTTATTTTGTGTACCAGGCCTTCCCGCGCAAACCCAGCTTTGACGGAGATTTCAAGATATGGCGGAGAAAAAACAAAGCAACCGAAGCGTAAATAGAGCGTAGACTAACGCTCTATTTAGTAAATTACGGTGTAGTAGAACCATGAAAAAGATATTATGGCAAATCTCTATATCATTCCTAGCGTATCGTTAAGTACATTTTGCTACGATATTTTCTTTTTAAAGTGTATTTGGCGCAGTTTTTCGGGATTTCAAACTTAACCCCCCTTCCCCATTCCCCTCCCTCCCTTATACCCACCCCCAGAGCCGAATTATGTTTTAGTACATATATGCGTATTGATTCCGATTTTGATAATTTTTTGAAATGCTCCCATTGGAGCCAGTGCTTGTCTCCGGTGTCTGTAGTGTTAAGCGGATGAGAGTTATCACTACAAAAACTGGGATGAAAGAAAGAATAAAAGAAAGAAGAAAAACCCAAATACATGCAGTCGTGTAAAAAACAAAACCTTCAGGCACTTGTCCATTAATAATCCATATAATGGGGCAATTTTTTTAGCAATATTTCAGTTGTTCCTCGTTAATAAGTAATGGTAATGGGACTGAGTGGAGTCCAATTTGGTCTGTTGTCATTACGCGTGATTAATAACTGTTCCTACGACAGGTAGCCGACAAAAGAGTTTCTTTTTATCGGATAGTTTTTCCAAGAAGATAAGGGAAAAATAGAGTTCAGAATAAGCCAATCAGATTTGAGGAAATTGTAATTATTATAATATAGTAAGTAGATATATTCATTGCAAAGTATAGCAATATGAAATACAATCCACTACTTTGAAACTGTTATAGCTATTATAAGAACACGATTAGCGAATGCAACCGTACTAAAGCTCACTAACAACAACAACTAACAACAATAACACTAGTTATATGGTTTCGCTTTTTATATTGGCAACCTGTTTGTGCAAGTTTTAAACAGTCGCACTCAGTAAGTTTATTAATCAGTACAGGCGCCATTGCAATATTATCAACTTCGTTAAAGACATGAGAAATTAAGAAATCTTGGAAAGTTATAAAATTTAATATTGGCTGTCAAATATTTAATATCTAGTAAAAATATCATTTCAATGTTTTAACAAAATGATATATTCAATACTTTCTATCTATATAATCGAAAGGTGCAGGGAATGTTATTAATGTTTTTTTTGAAAACTTAGTACATTCAATCCATCAAATACAGTTTTTGGCGTATCTTTGTTTTACTTTGTTCAGTCTAATATAAATGTTTGACCATCTACTTCAAAGATAAAAGGACGACATTAAAGTTTAAAACACTTAAACGAATCAACAGTTTTACAAAAATCCTCAAATTCAATCTAAGATTAAGAAAAGCAAATTTCTTAGCAAATTAAACTATGCCATGCTTCAGTAAAACTCAATGGTTGTGTATGTGAATTAAAAACTACAGGCTTTTCGGTGGGATATATACTGTTCACAATTGAAACAAAAGTGTCACGTACAAGGTTAATATTTAAAAGACATATACATTATATTATATTGTATCAGTGATAGTAATTCAATATTAAATGCAATAAAGTACTTCTTAAATTTATGTTGGCACTTACTGTTGGTAAGACGTATAGGGGTCAATAACAAAGTGCGTCATCGTCTGTTAAAGCAAGCATTCCTTTGTGTTGCGTTTCAGAGCAATTTACCTTTGAAAAAGAAAGGAGGGTTGACATTTCTCTTGGTATCATCACCACTCGTATATACACAAAAAAGATCCCTTACCAAGTGGCCAAACATAATGGGTGTTAACTCGAACGCCACAGAGTCCTTCAACTGGGCTACCACGCCAAGTTTCGTTAATAGAGCGAGGCCAAACATCTACATCAGCTCACAAAGCGAAATTATTGCTTGGTGTTTTTTCTACTCCCTGGTTGGGACTGTAACCATCTTTGGTAACTCTCTCACGATCGCGGTCTTCTTGAAGAGAAACTTCAACCGTAAGAAGCTGTATTATATTCTTATCAATCTTGCCATCACAGATCTCAGCGTTGGGGCACTCTCTGTACCCCTGCAGATTAGACGTTTTGTGTCCAGCCGCTCTGAGACCGCATTCGTGGCTCATTATTTTCTGGACGTCTTGTCAGGTCTTACCTCTATGTATTCCATTGCGTTTATCTCCGTTGAAAGACTCATTGCAGTGGCTTGTCCTTTGCAATACCGGCTGTTGAGGACGTGGCATTATGCGATTGCAATATCTCTTACCTGGTTGATAGCTGCAATTGTGGCAATCTTAACTTCAAAACACATCCTTCCAGAGGCATTGCCCCCACTGACAGCTCTAAACATCCGCATAGTGTTTGCAATGCTTCCCATATTTGTCACCATTATCACCTATTGTGCTTTGTGGTACACTCGACAGCACAGCGGGGCAAAAGAATGGTTTGCAAATAAGCAATACAACAAACGCCTTTCTTCCATGCTTCTGATTGTGACTATCATCTTCTTCTTCACTTGGACTCCTTACATTGTGTTCAGCAGCACTATCACATATCTCCTCATCCTCAACCACCGTTTTCCAGATATCTCTCACAAAACCCTTGTCTATGTGACTTACCTGACAAAGTTGCTGCAGTACAGCAACTCGTGCGTCAATCCTTTCATCTACACCTTGAAGATTCCCGCGTTCCGCGTGGAGTTATTGAAGATTTTGAAACTGTTCAACAACAAAATTAAACGCCGTACTATCAGCACTTCTTCGTACGCTGGTGAGTTCGACAAGAGATATGTTTCGGAATACACAACATGTGGAACTCCAAAGCATTCTGTAAAATTCCGTAATCGTACTCTTTCCAGTACCAATGAGGCAAAAGCTATGATCCAGGTACAGTGATAGAAGAAGACTATGGTTATCACTTTCGCTCCAGACGTTCTTAGCAGTTTTGCTTGTAAATTGATTTAAACAGCTATAAATGCTAGAAACTCCTTCAGTTCAGTTGCTCTAGAAAACTCAGTGAACCGAACTTTACTATTGAGAACTTAAAGACATTGTTCCCAAACAGTTTATCGACTTGCAAGTTCCAGGTGCTCAAAAGGTGATTGGCACTAAAGTTCTTAGGATTGAATTTTCGATCCATATTCTTCATTCAAACCTTATGGAGACTGGTTGGAGCCGTAATTTTTGGATAAGCAGTTTGTTTTCTTGGAAAAACTGAACAATAATTTATAAGAAACGTTAATTGGCTTTCCTTAAAGAAGAAATTGCTGCTTGAATTTTACCTTAAACCTGTACGGCTGCAGGATTAAAATTAACCAACCTTTGGACAACCAAGCCTTGGTGTTGATATGTTATAAAGGTGTACTTTCTATGAGGCTATCCTGATAAAACTGAATTACAGCAGTTGGTGTTGCTATATTAAACGTGTACTTTGCGAAGCTATCTTGACAGAAGAGAAATTGGTACAAAAACATTTCTAAATGGGTAGAAACCTATTGCCGTGAAGAATAATCATGACAGTATTAAAAGTACGCTGAAACTGCAGAACTTAATTTAAATTACAGACAAAAGGTTTTCCAGACATCTTTCTGCATGTGATGAAACGGTTCATGCAGAACCGGCCATCATGAAATTGTTTGAAAGCTTTAACACACACAAACCTTGAGTCATAGATTTAATAGATAATAATAGATTTAATTGACAAAAGAAAGAACTTGCAGATAACTTTTTGACTTGTAAAGGAACAGTTTTTCATAGAGAGTTTGTCAAAATAAACGTTGCAGCAATATATTTATCCTTCAATTTGCGTCATCAATATATGCGATGATTTTCAACTTTTGCAACAAAAAATACCCAACGTATATCAACTTTAATTAAAGATAGAGAGCTTAAGATTTTTGTTAAGGTTTGAAATTCTACGAAAATTTAATTGAGAACTATCAGTAAATGATTTCGTTTTAGGAAGAAAGAAATATTAACTTTTTTTAATTATTTAATCACAATGATCGGTTAGAAGCTACTAGTTGTTTGCAAAGACATCGGTTTTATTGGTAACAATACCATTCATCTAAAGTTTTAAAATTTAAAGTATGTTTGAAAATGTAACTTATTTAGAACAACAGTGTGTAAATAGTGTCCATAAAAGTTTTTTTTTATAAAAAAATAATGACATAAGACATCGCCGTTAGGTTATTAAAAGTAAAATTTACGAGATCCTTCGTTGGAGGAAACTTCAGTTTCGAAATTGTCTGTTTTCGTTAAAAAGAAGAGTAGGAGCTTTTCGTGTACATATGTAACATAACGTTAAAGCCCCACTCTCAAAACTGGTATTATAACATCAAAAGGTATTAAAAGGCAAAGGAAAGAATATGATAGATAATAGTATTTCATTTTGATGGTACTTGTTTGTTTATTTTTTTTTTCATTTTGTATTTTGTTTTTGGCATGTTGCGTTTTGCGAGTTTTCAAAATATGCTTTTTGTTTCTTGCTTACATAAGCCTTAAGTTTAACAAAATATTTTATAATTAATAAATGTAAATTATCTTTTTCACGGAAATAAACAAACAAACAAGCAAACAAACGAAGTCATATGATATTTATTGTTTTGTTTCAATTAAAAACGTAAAATTTTTGACTCTATGTGTTTACATAACTATATGTTTTATCTAGATTTTTTCTTTTTTTGAAAAATTTGAATCAGGTAATTTGTTTATAATGTCATTATGATTTCCCCAGTTGAAAATAATATTGTTTTTATATGGCATGAAAATAAGTGGGAATGGCCTAAAGTGAAAAGGTGAAGCATTTTAATTTTTTATCAATGCTTGAGGAATTTCCTGTTTTAATTTTCCTTTTTGTTTTGTTTTGTGAGAGGTTAGCAAAAATATTTTACTTCAGCTTAGCCTTGGGTTAGAAGAACAAGGATTTTCACACAAACTGATCGAAACTTTTATAATACACGGAAAAGATTTCCTAGAATATTTCTATGAAGGCAAGTAAACACGTATACATGGTTATTTTTTTTCAACTATATCTTCTTTTAACCTTAACCTTGAGGCAAGTTTTCTTAATTAATTAATTATTTAATTAGTTAGTTGCTATCTAATATACTTCTAAACAAGTTATATAATTGCTTTTATATTCTAAATCACCTGTATACGAAATTTCAGTGAGGCCACTAATAAAATTTCTTTTGAAAAGATGATCACTCGTATAGGTCATGCAAAAAGTGATTCAGCTCGTCATGCTGCAATATGCCACTTCACCAGTTCTTGTTTAACTAGTTTGCATGATTTTTTGACTGTTTAGAACTTGTTGCCAATACAAACAAGAAATGAAACTAAAAGCATTTTGTCTTGGTGTTTTAACAGGCTTATTGCAACGCTTTTTCACAAAAACAACTTTGAAAAGCTATCATTTTCTTATATTAATTCTAAAGTTGTATGAATGAAAGTGAAGATTAATCGGTACAGCTTCAAAATTCTTCTTGAGATCTGCTGTTTATTCCACTGCATGAACTTTAATCTTCTTGTTCACTATCCCCTAAGTTATTTATTCGTCTTAAATCCAGCAGACTAAATTAATATTGGGAATATAGTAAGAAAATGTTCTTAATGATGGTACATTGTCATTAAAACACCTAATTCAGTAATTAATAAAAAATGAATGAAGTCAGAAAATTGCATTAACTGTTACCTATCAAGGAGACTTATATCTCGATTAGAGTTACTAATTGAGCTTTCTTGAGTCAAAATATTTTCCTTGTCCGTCTCTGTGGATTTTTTCTTTGTCTCTTCATCCAATTTTCCATTTTCACTGTCTGTTGGAATTTCTTCAGCGTCTTTAGGTTCTGCCACTGTAAAAACCCGTTTGAATAAAAATTAAGTTTGGTTCATATGCTTCTTTATGTTCTTATCAAAAGATAAAAAAAAAAAGATAAAGCGATGCATTTATATAGCGCTTTTTTCTATGTGAATATATTCAAAGGCGCTTTACAATGATCATTTTACCTAATTTACCACTCTGAGGTGGACGGCGACATATCACGTGACAGACACACACACACAAATACACATGTCTCTGAGGGCCTACGGTTTAACGTCCTTATCCGAGAAGACGTGAAGGTCTAACCATTTGCAGGTGTAAGAGCAAAGGCAGCACCTTCTCAGTTATTTTAAGACCCTGAGTGAAGGTCCGGCCGGGAATTGAACCCGAGCCTCCCACACGACAGACTGGCGCCTTACCAACTAGGCTAACCAGGCGGTGGTTAAGAAATCCGCCTATAAAATGATTGCAAGCACTTGACCAAACAAAGTGGTCATCACTCGCGCCTCCCGTCTCTATGACCCGGGGTCGAATCCCGGGCTCTGCACATGGGCTAAGGTTTAGTGAATCTCAATCTTACTCCAAGGGTTTTTCTCCGAGTACTCCGGTTTTTCTCCCATCTCTACGACCCGGGGTCGAATCCTGGGCTCTACACGTGGGCTAAAGTTTAGTGAATCTCAATCCTACTCCAAGGGTTTTTCTCCGAGTGCTCCGGTTTTTCTCCCGTCTCTAAGACCCGGGGTCGAATCCTGGGCTCTACACGTGGGCTAAGATTTAGTGAATCTCAATCTTACTCCAAGGGTTTTTCTCCGAGTGCTCTGGTTTTTCTCCCATCTCTAAGACCCGGGGTCGAATCCTGGGCCCTACACGTGGGCTAAGATTTAGTGAATCTTAATCTTACTCCAAGGGTTTTTCTCCGAGTGCTCCGCTTTTTCTCCCATCTCTACGACCCAGGGTCGAATCCTGGACTCCCCATGTGGGCTAAGATTTAGTTAATCTCAATCTTACTCCAAGGTTTTTTCTCGGAGTGCTCCGGTTTTTCTCCCTCAGCAAAACTCAACTCCCAGCTAATTACAACTGCGTGTCAGTGTGTGTAGGGGGAAGGTTATCAATTTGGAACCGTCTTCCTGTTAACACGATATCCCTGTCGCACTATCTAAACTTTTTGTGACAAAATTTGTTTGACTTTAGTTCAATGACACTATTGTATTCATTCGTATACATTCAGTGTTAACCAAACAGACATATGTCATTAAAATCCTTGATAATGAGTCCAAATGACTCCTAAACGTCGGATTCTAGCATTATTCTTTATTCTATGTGAGGTTAATGCGAGTATTCTCTGACAGGAATACCTCTCCATGGAAAACACGAACACGGATGCGCATCAGCCTCATCTTCTTCCAGTCTTCGATGGCAAATTCGACGTGCGCTGCCTGTTCGATGAAGAGGAGGACGAAGAGGATAGTGAAGATCGCCCTAAGGCTCCCCCCAGGCCATCATTCGGTAGTGACTGCTACTCAATGCAGTTCTACACTGGGAATTCAGAGGACTTCGCAGACGATCCGTTTGGATCACCAATTCGTTTACCATCTCATTCAAACGACGAACGTAACGAAAACCTGTCATCTGTTTTCTCTTCCGTTCAGACATTTGCTCCACAAGAAGAGAAAAAAGTTCATATGTACCGGGAAAGCGCGTCTGACTATTGCGCATGGTCTAGCGGAGCCGATGACAAATCAGTCAGCTCGTCTGGTGGATTACTAGAAGAGTTAAATCAGCGCCATTATCAAAACGTTTCAACCACGATCCGGTCTGTCCCTACGGAGATTCTCTTCGCCACAGACAAAAAGGCCCAGTTCGACGATTATAACCAAACTTACGATTCAGCCTACAAGAGTTCAACCAGCCCATCAAACTCAGCAGCTAATTCAAACTTGCATCATTATCAAAACGCGGCAGCCCTGTTTAGGCCACCCTCTAAGGAGTTTGTTACAGAATATGAGATTGGCTCACACACAGACGAAAAAGGCGTGATTGATGACTACAACGGAGCCTACGAAACCATTAAGAACATAGCCAATCCATCAAAATCAGCAGATGATGATGGGCGGCATTATCAAAACATATCAGCCACCATTGGGTCTGTCCCTGCTGAGGAGAATAAATCCCAGAAAAAAGAGGATGTCGAGCTTCACGACATGCGTTGTAAGGGAACCATTCCTGACACAGCCGATCCTTCTGGATTAGCAGCCAAAGAAAAGGAGAATCATTTTGAAAACCTGTCAGTCCTCATCAAGCCTGTCTCGATCCAAAAGACAAAAACCACTCCCGTATAAACGAAGGAGGCGAGTTACAAAATATACTGCTTGGCTTTTGAAGCCCCTTAGGGCCCATCTGGACTAGGACTGAGTCAACAAGCATTTCAAGTATTTTTTTCCTTTTATATTAGTGTTAAATTGTTTTTTAAAATTGTAAAGCGCTTAGAGCTTATGAATTAAGCGCTATATAAATAGATTATTATTATTATTATTATTATTATTATTATCATAAAAACTTCTGGTAATAGTTTCAAAATTGCATCTGAGAGTAAGTAGAATATGTTCCATAATCAACCGACCCAAGGTTGAAAAATAAATTTTCATCGCAGTGAGATGACGTTCCGAGCGTTAGCGTTTCGTTGGAGCATGCAATACGACCGAAATGACGATGAAAATATATTCCTCAACCTTGAATAGCCTGTAAACAGGATTTCTGTTCGACAAAAGGAAAACCCACGCGACTCGAGTCACGGCCTCGCCGATCAGTAGATCTTTCCCCTTCGATTCCATCGAACAGAGAGCCTGTCTTGGTTTGATTTCGGAACCTCACATAAAACGTCTTAACCACAGCAGGGTCTGTGTTTAACGAATTAGTAATTTCCAGAATAATTAAGGTACAAGGCGAGCGCCTGCAGCAGAGAATAGAGACCGTAAGCAGTGATTAGGATATTAACGCCGACGCCGATGTGAAAGAACAGTAGTAGATACAATAACTGCACGTTTGAATGCATTGAGCTAAGCACCTGCACGTAGGTGACGCTAAAAACAGAACTTGAAAAGACCTTTAAAGTTCTTGCGACGATTAGGACGTGAAAACAAAAATGTTCTTAGTATTTCTGTAAGATTGGTACATTTACTGGAATGAAATAGGAGTAATACTGTATTTCACAAAATGCCAGTAACTTTGCTGCCACACGTAGCTCAGTTCATGAAAAAAACCACGACCGTTTCTTTCCGTTTAAGCTCAGATCAAAAAGAAAAACAAAATACAACATTTAGGGCTAGTCTATTTGTCACTGTACTGAAACAAAGATAAATAAGGCGAATGGTACGTTTTACTAAATCTCACTATAAACACTTTCAAAATACGGGAAAACAAAAAAATATCCAGAAGTGTTTGCAGGAGTTTTTCAGTAGCTGCAACAACATTCAAAGACTTCGAGGACATTCCAGGAAGCGCACGAATCCTGATCAGGGAATCGAAGTGTCAGGTTTTCACAAAGACAAACTATTTTATTAAAAGCAAACCACAGGATATCTGAGTTTAAGCATTTTGTTTGATTCCACTATACTCACTGTATATTTAACAATTATTCCACGAACGTGCGTTGGATATGAGGTGATAGATAGCTGACGAGGCGCGAAGTGCCGAGTTGGCTATTTTCACCTCATATCCAACAAGACGTGAGTGGAATAATAATTGTTTTATTAAACATAGTCAATTCTGGACCATTAGGCACTTTGAAATTATAGTCAAAAGTATTGAATTTTGTTCCACTTTTACAAAAAACACGGAAAATGATGTTTTCATTTTAGGTCATTTGACTTATGAGCTAATAACCGAGATTGAGTGAACCAATCAGAATGCTAGAAACGCAATACTTGAGGTTGAAAATTTAATAATAACTGACACACGAGTTTGATCATATAAAGAAAACAATCACGAAAGTAAAAACCAGAGGCGTGCTTACAAGTTTTCAAAACGATTCGTTCCTGAAAAACCAAGATTCTGGAGTATTTCATCCCTGAAATAAAACATCTGTTTAACAGATCAATAACTAGAAACGCCAAAAGCACCACAATAAATTGAACGAAACTGCCTTAAAATCTGAATAATGCGAATAGAATAATTTTCAATAATATAAGCTAAACATTCAGTGGAATTCGTAAAAAGTATACTACCTTGTTTTAGAATTACCGAAGGCCCTCGGGAAGCAAGTTTAATAAAATTTAACGATGAATTAAAAGGGCTCCCGGTGTAAATGAAGTGTTTTCAAACATCGACAAGACAGTGACGTTGCTTGACCGAAGAAAACACCGTCATTTTGTGACTGAAACTGGAAAAAGTCGATGCTGCAGTTTTTCCCTTTCTTTATTTCACTCCAAAACAAACCATTTTTAATAGTTTTTGATTCCTTCGTGAAAAGTATAAGAAAAATGGAGCAAATTGTTGGTGCTGTACACAAGGCTATATAAACTAACAAACTTAGTTGCAACGACGCCAAAATTGCGACACATGTCGGTGTGTACGTCAAAAAGGGCGCGAAATCACAGTTGAGTGTGGATTCTGATAAATGACAACTTTCACTAGAGTAAAAGATTAAAAAATAATTTTGACTCGTATATAGTAGTTTGCATTTAATAAACCAATTATTCCATTCACGTCTTGTTGGATATGAGGTCAGGAAACTAGCCAACTTGGCGTTTCGCGTCTCCTCGGCTATTTATCATCTCATATCCAACGCGCGTTCGTGGAATAACTGCTAATTATATTTATTAAAAACAGAAAATTATTTGTAGTCATGAACTATTTGTATTTGTAGAAAACGTTTGCAAGTAAGGTAAATCAAGACGTTCTGTTATTATATACGCTAGATTTAGCTAAGTTAGAATAAATAAGTTATATAGTTTATAAGCCATAAAAAGGAAAAAAAGAAAAAATATTTTAGACATAATTTGACGAACTTCGAAGAACAAGACACATTAGTGAAGTGATAAGATATTTTATGTTAAATTAAAAAACTCAATGTAAAAACTTTCGACTTATAACATTGATTTAAGGAACGTTGATATTATTAATAAACCGTTTTGGTGTCACTGTGTTGTTTCAGCAATCCTATAAGAATATCATTAGTATTCACTCGATATCATGCCATTAACGTGTTATAATTAGCACATGAACAATACCAAGTAATTGTAAAATCAGGTCTATTCAGTCTGTGATTTAATGATCGGATTTTTAAAATTTCAAAGTATGGACGCTTTTATCATCACAAATATCACTAAAAGTCGTCAAAAAGTGACCTTAGGATGAACCTCCCCTAAAACTTACCTATAGGTAAAGCGTAACTATGAGGCCGCAGTATATAAAGTGTTATCGGTAGCTGCAAGTTTAAGCAATAATCACTACCTTATATCCACTCAAAGTTTTTATAGCTAGTGTGCTCGCTAAGTTGTGAAGAAAACTGTACGCTTCAAACAAAATGATCGCACGGTTTCTTCGTTGCTTGGTTTTTCGCTTCCCCGGCACTGAATTCAGTTAACATGCATATGATTGTAGCGATACTCTCGGGGTTTTGTAAACGAACCGACCTAGGTCCAGTTGTTCAAAAGCCGGTTACTTAGCATTAAGCTAGGTTAAAGTTTTAACCCATGTTCTTGTTTTCAACCTTTAAAAGAGACTGATTTGAGCTGTACTCA
This sequence comes from Palythoa grandiflora, assembly GCA_026546935.2. Classification (NCBI taxonomy): domain Eukaryota; kingdom Metazoa; phylum Cnidaria; class Anthozoa; order Zoantharia; family Sphenopidae; genus Palythoa; species Palythoa grandiflora. Next base: position 5,555 of record JAOCPT020592427.1, on the reverse strand, counting down.
GTTGGGATTAGCAATTTTTTTTATTTCAAAAATCTGAACTGTCCTAGGATTTTAAGGCTCAGAGTGTTTACGTTTTTTCTAAGGCTAGTGTTCACGTTTTCCCTAAGGTTAGTGTTCAAGTTTTCTCTATGGCTAGTGTTCACGCTTTCCCTAAGGCTAGTGTTCACGCTTTCTCTAAGGCTAGTGTTCACGCTTTCCCTAAGGCTACTGTTCACGTTTTCCCTAAGGCTAGTGTTCACGTTTTCTCTAAGGCTAGTTTTCACGTTTTCCCTAAGGCTAGTGTTCAAGCTTTCGCTAAGTGTAGTGTTCAAGCTTTCCCTAAGGCTACTCTTCACGTTTTCCCTAAGGCTAGTGTTCACGTTTTCTCTAAGGCTAGTGTTCAAGCTTTCGCTAAGTGTAGTGTTCAAGCTTTCCCTAAGGCTAGTGTTCAAGCTTTCCCTAACGCTAGTGTTCAAGCTTTCCCTAAGGCTAGTGTTCAAGCTTTCCCTAAGGCTAGTGTTCACGTTTTTCATATGGCTAGTCTTCATGCTTTCCCTAAGGCGGGTGTACACGTTTTTCATAAGGCTAGTGTTCACGCTTTCCCTAGGGCTAGTGTTCACGCTTTCCCTAAGGCTAGTGTTCAAGCTTTCGCTAAGTGTAGTGTTCAAGCTTTCCCTGAGGCTAGTGTTCAAGCTTTCCCAAAGGCAAGCGTTCACGTTTTTCATAAGGCTAGTGTTCACGCTTTCCCTAAGGCTAGTGTTCAAGCTTTCCCTAAGGCTAGTGTTCACGCTTTCCCTAAGGCTAGGGGCTTACGCTTTTCCTAAGCCTAGTGTTCACAATTTCTCTAAGGCTAGTGTTCACGCTTTCGCTAAAGCTAGTATTCATGCTTTTCCTAAGGCTAGTGTTCAAGCTTTCCCTAAGGCTAGTGTTCATGCTTTCCCTAAGGCTTGTGTTTACGCTTTTTCTAAGGCTAGTGTTCACGCTTTCCCTAAGGCTAGTGTTCACCTTTTCCCTGAGGCTATTCACACTTTCGCAAAGGCTAGAGTTCTCGCTTTCCCTAAGGCTACTGTTCACGGTTTTGCTAAGGCTAGCGTTCACGCTCTCCCTAAGTCTAGTGTTCACGCTTTCCCTAAGGCTAGTGTTCATGCTTTCCTTAAGGCTAGTGTTCATGCTTTCCCTAAGACTAGTGTTCACGCTTTCCCTAAGGCTAGCGTTCACGGTTTCCCTAAGTATAGTGTTCACGCTTTCGCTAAGGCTAGTGTTCACGCTTTCCCTAAGTATAGTGTTCACGCTTTCCCTAAGTATAGTGTTCACGCTTTCGTTAAGGCTAGTGTTTATGCTTTCAAAGCAAGTTTTGTTACGGCTAGTGTTTAAACTTTCCCTTAAGGCTAGTGTTCACGCCTTTCCTAAATCTAGTGTTTACGCTTTCCCTAAGCTAGTGTTCACGCTTTCGCCGAGGGTAATATTCACGCTTTTCCTAAGGCTAGAGTTCACGCATTCCCTAAGGCTAGTGTTTACGCTTTCGCTAAGGATAGTGTTCACACTTTCCCTAAGGCTAGTATTCGCGATTTCCCTAAGGCTAGCTAGTGTTCACGCTTTCCCTAAAGCTAATGTTCACACTTTCGCTAAGGCTAGTGTTCAAGCTTTCCAAAAGGCTAATGTTCACGGTTTTCACGAAGGCTAGTGTTCAAGCATTCCCTAAGGAATTGATTTTAAGAAGGGTTTACAATATGCTCCACAAAGTACTCTGCTGGAATTGAACCAACACAACTAAAGAGATGCATACCACCAAGTACATTGTATGGAGCAACAAAGACTAATTATAGCCAATATACATGCAGTAAAACTCTAACTCAATGATACGAATCATTTAATTAAAGTTTTACTGTATGGAAAAATCAGATATTTCTATGCAGTAAAACTTCATTTAAATTATTGTTATAATTGAATTAGAGTTCTACGTGTGTAAATATTTAGCTAGAATTAATTTTTATGCCAATTGAGAAAAATCCTGGTTTCTCATCAGTGCCTGCAATTCCAAATATTTGCTACATTTTCGTTTTTTTATTTATTAAAAATATAGAAATTTTATGAAAGAAATGTGCAGTTTTGTTAGCTTGCTCTGTGAGCTGAACTGAAATGACTTGATTGCTATGCTTCCTGTGCTGCAGAAAAGCAAAAACAAACTCATTCCACATTAATTTAATATTTCTGATGAGAAACAAGGAATGTTTCTTTTCTTCATTTGGCCATATTACTATTATTATCACTTTTAAGGGCATAGGGAAAATAAAAACTGAAAAAAATAACAAAATAAATTATCCAAACAATTGCATATGCTTCATGAAACTTCAATAAAGTTTTTTATTTTGTAAGTGTGAAAATTAATCAAATAAATTGTCAGTTCGTCTAGAAGCTGCAGATCTCACACAAGTTTTGGTGTCTGATTCTAACTTTAATTTTAATTAAGATGCAACTGTGCATGTCTTCTAAACTTCTCTAATGGTTTGCGCCTATCAACCACAAAGTCCCAGGTTCAAACCCCATCTCAGTGTTGAATATTTTGTGTGATCTTTCCTTCCAAAGTTGAGTCAGCTTTTCATCCTTACGAGGTTGGTAAAATGAGTACCAGTTTCTGCTGGAGGCTAACCTGCGATGGATTAGTGTACAGTCCAGGGGGAGTCAATGACTCCAGTCTGTTTAACACAGCTATAAAAACTGCGCAAAAGTACTGGCTGCAATAACCCATTATTTTACACGTGTACATAAAATAATCAAGCTATGTTAGCTACAATCTTGAGTCTAAATTGACAAATAAAAGTTTGACATTTACATCAAAGCAGAACTTTTGGCATTCATGTTACTGACTCAGTCAAATTTTATTTTCAGTGGAACTTGATCAAATTTGTGAAGTTCAATTGGTTCAAATGTGAGACGTTACATATGTTAGCCTCCTTGCAGACGTTTATTGTGTCAGTTCTTCCCAGTTCACAAGTGTCTGCTGACCCGAGCAGAACATTCTATTCTTACTGTTTTCATAACCCCAAAGGCCAGCCAATCATTATAAACCTTTAAAAGGTGGCATTGTTGTGAAATGAAAAACCTGTCAAAACAGTTATGAAAATTTGGCGTGCTTGTATTGTTTAATACTACGAAGATGGAGTACTGAAAATGCTTTTGAATTGCAACATTATATGTATTTCGTATCTTAAAAATTCTGTTGTTAGACTAAAGATATAAATCTTTGGAAGACAGTTAATAATTATTTGAAACTGATCAATTTTTAGCGCTGTCCACTGATGTTTTAAAAACAACATATTCAGACAGCGGCTTGTTCAGTGCACAGATTGTACTCTTGATTTATAAATGTCTGTTTAAACTCGAAACACTCAAAAAGCCAAGCATTGCTGATTTGAAAGAAGGAATAAAAACAAGTTTTGTTAGTAATCAGGAACCTTGCAAGACTCAAAAGATTAAAAAAATTTCAAATCAGTACCTGATCTGATGTAGCAGACGAATCACTTGAATTTTTAATAATAACTGCCACTTCGCCTTCAGGAAGACAGAGATTGATGGCTCCGAGTCTTCACACTTGAAATTGTACCACTTTACAAACATTGGAAAAATAGAAAATCATCAGTTAGAAAGGCTTATTGAAATAGCTTGTTTGGTTCCCGAGATATTAACATTTCTTAAATATGCAAATTAGGCTAGCTGTGATGTTGAAACCAGAACAGTAAACAGGGTAAAATCACAAAACATTAGTTATTTCTTGAAACAAATGTTCCATGATCCTTAAACTTTGCATATTTGTTTTACTAACAAAACACATCTAATGATGTATATTACATTGTTACTATGACAACAATCTAGGTCCCAATCTTCTTCCCTCTGAAAGAAATAAAATGTTTTTGTCACTCTAAAACATAATAAAACCTTTTTGTTTGCATCATGCATAATGTTCACCACAGTTAATGTCAGGTAAATAAGTTGTTTGAATAAATAATATTTGGGTAAATATTTGGGTACACTTCTAGAAGAGGCCTGGGACTGAATGTGTTTCTATAAAAACCTCAAAATTTAAATAGTTGAACATGTTTCTATGATTACAACATGTCAGTGCCAAGTTTCAAGTTTATCAAAATAGTATTTCAAGATTAAATAATTCTTATTTTGTTGTACTGGGCCATTTCGAGTTCTTGTTTCGACCTCACTAGTTTTCTAATTTGCATATTTAAAAAACATTACTATCTCAGGAACCAAATAAGCTATTTCAATAAAATATACAATATTTTTCTTCACTTTCAAAAACCTTTCTAACTGACAATTTTCTGTTTTTCCATTATCGTATATATACACTTTAATGATTTTGAAATCACTTCTGAGTCTCAATTTCAAATCCTCCATACTCTCGAATTGTTGTGAAACTACTTTAAAAATTCTTATCCTACCTATTCTGTATGGTAATGAATCCAAAAAATCCTTAATTCCTTGCAGTCCATGAGCAGCCAAGCACACTTGAGCTATAAGAGGCCTGTGCAGACATTCCAACCCCCTCTTGGCCCCCCTGTTTTAGGTGCAATCTTTTTGCATTTCCCTGTGTTGGTGTGTAACTGTAAGTGTTCCGTAACAATATTCAACTGTCTTTTGTTTTGGCCAACATCTTGAATATTAAAATTGTTCAAATTATAATTTACGTACCTACAAATTATTGCGAAAAAAATTATGCTGCAATTTTACCGCTGGCTTCTGTGAGCACATGTGCATTAATATGCGAAGACTATAGGCCCGTAAATAGGCTTTCACTTGGAATCCCAGCAAAAACCTCCCTTTTTTAAATGCCAGGGTTGGAATGTCTGCCTGTAGTCGAGATCCATGCAGTCACAGAAACTGTGAATAAAGTTGAATAAAGCTGAATAAACTTGCAAACTCAAGAAAAGTTTGTTAATTTATGGTTTTGATGTTATCAGATTAACAGTTATACATTAAATAACTTTGTGATACTGTTTACTATTTGATACACTATACAAATTTTGTGTAATTGAGTAAGGGTGTTTTGCTTTGTACGTACAAATCTAAATTGCCCAAAAATTTTATTCCATAAAGTACAGTTGCTAAATTTGATCAAAGTGTAGGAAATAACATTGTATTGGACATACCAAAGGTTTAGATCTCTGATTTTTACTGTTTTTGCTTTGTCTAAAAAGTCTTGTTTTTATTTCTTTAAAGAAGCAAGAGAAAACACCAGTTCTTCTCAAAATCTCAAATCATTACTAAATATGAATTATTCAATAACTAAGCTAAATTAAAACCCCAGATTTCAGTTTGTTTTTCTGATGACATGTTGTGGTATGACTATGCTGAAGATTTATTGTTATAGTTGAAAGCACTGGACAATTTACCAGTTTATAGACAGTCAAGAATTTCTGGTATTTTTGCCTACAGTACTGGCGAATGAGAGTCATCTCACCCCATGGTCATCTCGCCCCAAGTCAACTCGCCCCAGATTTTGGTCATCTCGCCCCAACTCCTTGGTCATCTCACCCCAAGTGTTGGTCATCTCGCCCCAAAGAAAA
>JAOCPT020592382.1:0-10377 GCA_026546935.2 Palythoa grandiflora | reverse complement strand
CTTCGGCAGATAACACAAACCTCGGCCATGATAATTCTCGCTATCATGCTCAACCTCATCCAATAATTGTTAATTATCAGTTATATTTTTCGTGATAAAGGAGTCATGGCTACTCCGAAAGGTTGAATTTTACCGTTTTTATGTTTTAAGAAATTACCTTTTATACAAATTTACATTAGTAAAAAATATTAATTACCGTCAAGTGTTTTTTTCTTGCAAAGTTGAAAGTTCTGTTTCCTATTGAATGCTTATTTAAATGTTTCAATTACACTTGACCAGTCATTATTAATAACAGTCTGATACTTTTTATTATTTCGTTAGGTGCAAGCTGCCACAGGAGAAGTCGTTAGTGCAGAGGAACTTGGTGGGGCTGATCTACACTGTGGGTTGGTTACTTTTCTGTGCATTCATTTGCAACTTAACAAATATATTCCTCTGATTAGACCTTGGTCTATAATTTAATTGTGCACAGGCTTTGTCAAAACGTGATGGAAGCAAAATGTATTTCTGCCATGATGCAAAATCATGTGTTATAACAGAACAAATGTATACAAATTTGTTTGCGCTGGCTGTAATGCCAGTTATGTTGGCGAGACTTCCCGCCGTTTTTCTACACGTGTGCAGGAGCAACTTCTTACGGAGAAAGGATCTCACATTTTTAAGCATATTCTAAGTCACCATCATGCCGCGAGAAACGCTCAACTGACTGTTTTAGTATCATAGATGCGGCGAGCACTAAATTTAGCCTCAAAATCAAAGAAGGGTTACATATTACGTGGACTAAGCCATTGCTTAATCAACAAGTTTTCCACGCTAATTTAAACTTATGCCATTAATCTTTTGTCTCAGCTTCTCTATTCTTTACCATTGTTTAATACTTTCTATTGTTATTCTGTTGTAACATATATCTATTTAACTGTGGCGTAGATCATTAGCTATTGCTATTCTGATGATGGCAGTAGATGCTGCCGAAACATGTAAATATAAAATGAAACTGAAGAGTGACGTGATTGCTTTCAAATTTTTATTGCATTTTGTGCTATTTAGATAACAGAACAAATAGTGAAAAACATCAGATGACACAAGCGGAAATGATCTTTTTCACCATTTTGGTTCAGCTTGGACAGCCACAGTTGGTCTTTCCTCTGAAGATAAACAAACTTTTAATTAATTTTATTATTGAATTTTGTTACTCTGTACGTTACTGTTTTAGTGGCAATATAAAAATTATGATTTCAGTACATCGGGAGTGACTGACCACTATGCACTTGATGACCTTCATGCACTCCACCTGGCAAGAAGAAGTGTAGCCAATCTCAATTACAAGAAACAATTATCGGTGAGAAATTAAAACTGACTTGGTGTTTAGGGTTCTGGACTTGCATACAGTTGACTAGCACTGGTTAGACACAGTTCATCATGTTTTCTAAACTGCCACTCAGTATTTTGACCATTTTTCTGACAAAATAACCTGACGTCACTTCAAGTCGCCAATCATCACCTCTAGAGTATATTGAGAATATTTCCCACACAGCAAACACAAGAACAACAACCTTCTCACACTGTTTACATCGGCACGTGTTCCTGTAACCAAGAATATGTTGGTGAAACAAGTCGCAACCTCGAAGCACGCATCACGGAACACGAAGACATTTCCAAATTATCATAATCAGCCCATGCCTTATCTTCACACCCTCTTCACTCGATTAGGAAATCTATTGTACCTGTCCACTCTTAGTCCCTACACTACATCACTGAGGCTCTCTTCATAGCTAAATACCGTCCCGTACTTAACAAACAAGTTCAAGTCTTCACACTCTCTCCCTTCATGAATTACATGCCTGTCAACCTATTAACACTTAGTTCTCTGTTTAGCTTAGAATAATTTTAACCTGATGATGACCCAAGTGGTTGAAAACGTTTGTTTTTAGAAAATATTTTTCCATTGTATATTTATGCATTTTATATCGGCTCTTCTGTCTCAACAAATTTCCCACACATTTTGTTAATGTCGCCACAGCAACAGAATTGTGGTCACACCTGCATTCTTGATTTCCTTGTTTGATCTGCAGACAACGATTGAACAGCCAGAGGATCCATTATATCCTGCAGATGACATCTACGGCATTGTAGGAGACAATCTGAAAAAGCCATTTGATGTTCGCGAGGTAATTAACGTATTATTGTAATGAAGTGGGTTGTTGTTCATCGTGGTAGATGGATAATGATATAAGACCTGAACCTGAGACCTATACCTGAACCAGTCGACCCTATCGCCTGAAGAAGACTAGCAGTAAGCAGTCGAAACGTCGCGTTCCATATCAAAGTGACTAACTTATATCATTAACGTATTATTGTTTTTCAGGGTTTTTTTGTACAAATCGTTAGATAGTTGGAATAAAAAAAACCTGTTGTTTGAAAGCGGAAAGGCCATACACAAGATACAAATAAAAGTAAAGTAAAATAACATTTTTAATAAAAAAGCCAACTGTATTAGACAACGTTTTGTTGCCATCCCAGCAACATCATCAGGTCAACTGAATGTAAATTTTTTTTTCTCCATTTGCTAATATAGTAGAAAACTATTCGACTGTGATACAACAATAGGATCTATAAGTAAAAGAACAATCGCTTACTGAAAATAAAGACAAACTCCAAGACAAAAGAACAAAAATCAAGGTTGGATACAGAGAGTAATATATAATTATTTGATAAATAAAAGAATTAAAATGTTAATGTTCAGCGATGCAGACCAAAATGAAACAAAATAAACACTTTTGTCTTGAAAGAGTCTGAACATTAACATTTTAAGCATTTTTTTGCATTTCCAGCCGAGATTGTTTAATGTAAAACGCATTAGATTAGATAAACAGGTACGGTAAGTATGGATGCTACTGGTATGGGTAAATAGGTCTAAAATATTTTTAGTTCCTTTAATTGGGAAAAGTAAATAAACCAAAGGGCCCGTTTTTGGAGGATTAATATTTTATTTATATAACACTTACTTGTCAGCCCCCAAACCGTCAACCCATACGATAGGTATGGAAGGATCAGGGATTTATAAATATTCAATATTATAGTAATCATATAGCCTCTCCAAAAATTACTTCTTCATGTAACACCACTTTGTTTGCATTTTGTACTGCAACCCATAAATACATATATTTCTTTGTCTTTTTTGAGTCTCTCGACCCTCTATTGGGGGACTTAAAAGAACCCACACACTTGTCGAAAAGAGTAGGGCAGTGTTCCCGGTGTTGTGGTCTGTCTGTACTTTTGAGGGCATTCTTGATGGTAATACATGTGAGCCACTCTAGCGGACTATCTAAGACCCTCAACTGTCAAACCATGTAATCACTTGTGAAGTGCTTAGAGCAGCGATGGATAAGCACTATATAAATACTGTTAATATTATTATTTTTATTATCACTATTATTACTACTGCTACTTACTTTCAACTGGGCATGGAGTTAAAACAGGTAAGAAATCAGACTCATAGCCGCCCTTACAAGAATCTCCTGGAATCTTGCGATACCTGAAAAGTTAGACAGAAAAGTACATCAGAATATTCCCAGTACTCCCTGAAGACCATAGCAATATACAGGGTTCATTCACTATTGCTAATAGAAAATTCCAGTGAATTTCCAGTGCCACATTTACAAAAATTGACAACATGGATAGCTGGGGAAAAAACTAACGGAACATATCTCAGTCAGCCAAAAAGTGCTCTAAGAAAAAATAAATTGTAAATTTTGCAGTGTCAGCAATCTTTTCATCCCCAAAAAAGTTTTTATTCACGGTTGATCAAAAAACGTTCCTGAACGACACCAATTTTCTAGGATTTCTAGACCTGGATTTTCGATTTTTGTTTTTCAAGGACTTTCCATACGTTCCAGTTCCCATACAAACCCTGAATGAATATACCTGCAATAATTGGAAAGCACTCTGACAATTAAAGCCAATTTATCCACCAGAGCGTTCCAGGGTATGTTGCTGTTACTGAAATTTCCCAAACAAAATATCACCTCTCAAATTGTAAGAGAAGACAGGAGTTAGTGTTTTTGTTTTTACCTTTTCTCTTCGATTGCCTTGGAGTTTTTTTTCCTCTTCTCTCTTTATTTCCAGAGAAAACATGTTTACTGTATAACTATAAATGGTTGAGGCTTTCTGTACTTAGAACACCACCAATTTTTATTCAAATCTTCTTATTACTACTAGCAAAATAAAAGGTTCTTCAACTCTTTCAAACAAAAATAAAACGTTAGAAAATCATTCCAAATACTTTTTCCTAAAATTCTGTAAGTACTGTACCCTCTGGTTCGGTTGTAAAACAAGCCTTCCTGACAACTGGCTGGAACAATGCCATCCTTGTTCAAATCTTCTCCAGGAATTAGTGTGCAGTCTTGGTCGAAAGACCTTCTTGCAAACCCAAAGTCACTGTCCAAGAAATAGGAGGAATGAATGAATTATTATATTTACAAGGAGGTTCATTACATTTCATATAACAAATATTTTCTAAATCTACACTTCTAAAGAAAGAAAATGAATGGTCGCTTCATACAGACATTCTTGGTTTACAGTGCATTCGAAACTGGGTCTAGCGGATTCGAGGTTAATAAAAAAATTCGTATGTGACTATCCATGGCAAATCCTGTACAAATGTAAAGGAAACACAAAAATATTTAAACGTGTTTGAGCACATGTGCTGAGAATTTTACGTTTATCAATTGCATCCTTTTCTAACAATGTGCTGCACTTCTTTCAAAGGCAATCGTCTTTGTTGAACATATGCCAGAAAAAAACAGAAATGTAGCTGTTTTCCGACAAAACAATCAATAATATGTTGGCAACTGCACTAGGAATTTGGTTTCGATCTCTCTGAACTTTTGAACTGAGAGTTCTTTTTGACATCTGTGAACGACAAACTGTACATTATTGTTAATTTTTGATGTTTTCAAAATCAAAATTGATTTTTAAATTACTGTTGTCTGAATTAAATAAAATAATGTAGTATTTGGCATGAAGGAAGGTGTTTTCGAAAACCACTGTTTCGATGACATACACTGCTGGTTTTGATCATATTTGTATGGACGGAAGACAAAAATGGACAAAATGTATGCGTTTTCATCTGTATACACCTTTGGTAGGATTGGGCCTAATTGTTGATATTCATCTGTAAATAGTTTAGTGATTATCATCGTGTATTAATTTGTTTATTAATAATTGTTGTTATTTCTAATTGTTTTGAAATATATTAATAAATTACTACTCACCACATGTGATCAGTTCGAGTGCAGGGGCAACTAGATATTGTGGTGTTTGCAGTGAAATGACTTGGCACCTTGCAAGGTGTTGTCCAGTTACGCATTTGGTACGTAATCTGTCTTCCCAGAATGCAGCTGTTGTCGCCAATGCGACCATCACTTGGACTCCATTGATGGTAGTCCGTAGCAGGGTTACAATTTCTGGCTGCAAGACAATTTGAGCTATTTATATCTAGTTGATAACAAATTTATCCAAGCTTAAAATTTCTATAGCTGTTGCAGTTTTAATTTTTCTTAGAAAAGGTAATAACAAAAATCCTTAATATAATTTCTTGTACGAACCTTCCCTGCTGAAAGAGGTCTCTCATGATAAGACAGAGATTAATAATACTATGTTACTATTATTATTATCATTATTATTATTATTATTATTACTATTATAATTATAATTATCATTATTAATATCATTGTCATTGTCATTATTGTTATTGTTATTATTTTTATTTTAACAGTTGGTGTGGTATATCTTATGATTTTAGCAATTTAGATAAAAGTAGGTGTAGATATAGAAAGATTTCTGATGGTTCCTGCATGCGCCGAGATTTCCTAACAACCAGTAACATTTTTGTCATGGGTGGCACAATTTCCATTTGGTTTGCAAAATTTTGCAGTTGCAAGCATTTATAGAACTCTACTAAAACCAGCAGAGGCTGGAAAAGGCGGCAACTTCCTCTTGCACAGGTTAAGTGGACAGATACCAGGAGTTTGCTTAAGAAAGAAGCAAGGATTTTGAAGTTGGCAAAGGCAAATTGAAAACTACAGAAGAGTATAATAAGAAAGAAACAGAACTTGTTTACACATAGATGGCGATCAATTCAAGTGTATTTATTGTAACATAAACAGAGTCAGTTTTGACCACAAATGCAACATGAAATAACATGAGGTGGCCTCTATTATAAGCCTAGTGGTTTCTTGAGGTCTCCTCGCCATTATTGTAATAATTACTCGGTCTCTTTTTAATAAGGCAAATAAATGATGATGATGATGATGATGATGGTGATGATGATGATGATGATGATGATGATTAGCTTTTACTTTTACACAGAGCTGGATCCGAGGAAGGTGGGGAGAGCTGGAGGCGTACGTTCCTTTCTCGTCCCTTCTCTCCCTTCCCCTCCTATTTTTAAGCAGACCAATTAATTTTCGTCACTTCAATTCAACGCCTTTCTCGGAAAATATGGAATGGTAGCTTTGATTGATTTGACTGTCCCCAATTCGCATTTTCACATCTTGAAGCTCTTCAATGTTTTTTTTTTTTCTGTTGTTCGCTGTTGCATTTACAGTTTAACCCCGATAGTTTGAACCCTCAATAAATCGAATTTCCCGCTAACTTGAAGCAAAACTGATTTCCCTTGGATTTGCCTCAAATATTTACTGTAATTTTAACCTCTATAACTCAAAACCTCGCTAACTCGAAGCAAAACTGATTTCCCTCGGATTTGCTTCATATATTTACGAAAATTTTAACCCCTATAACTCGAAACCCCGCTAATTCGAAGCGATTTTTACTTCCCATAAGTTACTTTTCCTTGAATTTTACCCTCGGTAACTCGTAGTCGTAGTCGATTTTCATGATTTTTCAAATCAATTATGTAAATAGTTTTTAACAAGTGTTAAATTTGAGCTTTAGCGCTAAACATTCCCGGAAGAGCAGCTACTTTAATTATAGTACTTGTGGCTTTCATGCTTTTTTGTTTTGTAAATTTTATGCTCTTACATTCCTAGACGCAAATGACACAGATGAACTGGTATGAGTCATGCTCATTGTCGTTTCTCATCTTGTTTTTCTGGTCTTTTTGTTCAAAGCCCCGATAACTCAAAGTAATTTCAATTTTCCTTGGCAATTCGATTTACCGGGGTTCAACTGTATGTCATTCCGAAATCATATTTTTAGCGGTCCCAGTCTTCTTTCGCGGTCCGTATATATCGAAGGTCTAGGACTGGAAGTCTGAAGCCTTTTATATTAATTTATGTTCACAGAGCATAAAATTAGATTTTGAGCAAATTATTGATATGTATCGCTACCCCCTCCCTGCCTTGGCGGAATTTTAGTTTGAAATGCCCTGTGTAATTTGTTGTTTTTATGCTGACAAAATGCCGTAGTGAGGAATTAAACTGGAGTTGCTTGGTGGTTTAATTCTTGCCTGCCAAAATTTTGCTGTGCGGAATTTTTGCTGGAAATGTTCCGCACTATTTGGTGTTTTGTTTTTCACAAAACTATTCAGGAATTAAGATTTCCACGGAGGATGGGAATTACAGACCAGCAAGTTTTCTTGACAATTTTTTTTTTTTGACGTCTCCTTGTTCAAAAACTAGCATGCCAGTTTTTGAGCTAGTGGAGTTGACAAGAAAAAACTTGACAATTTTTCGATACACAAGGGCAAATAAAAATTGCCATGTGAATACTTGTCAAGGAAACTGACTTGCTCGTCTGTCAACGGGCTTAAACTATTGCCGCACGTAAGAATCCATAATTGCTTAGTTTAATTTTTGAACGCAAAAACTGAAGATGGCAAAGTTAAAAAATTGTTTTAACTTTATTTCAAAATTGTTATCAGCTGTAGTGTACGAAAACACAAGAAATAGTCGTTTAAAGCAAAGAATGTATCGCAAAATTAGCTCCCTGCTTAAATTTTCGTTGTGTGCTCTTGTAAATAGAGACCTTTTAAAAGCAACGAGGACGACAACGCCAAGGAAGACGGCAGGCAAAAAATATATTTCTGATTTGCTCTTTAGTTCATTCTGTGGATTATTAGGGTTTTCTTTTCTCCGCGTCGCATGCTTTGTAAACAGAAAACGATCAACTATTTAATCTCCTTGAAGGCAAAGAAATGCATTTTTGAGAACTCCAAAAAAGGTCTTTTCACGTTCCCTTTTTAGCGACAACTCCGTGCAGGTGCTCAGCTCTATGCATTCCAACGTGCAGTTATTGTATTTACTATCGGTTCTTTCACATTGTCGTCGCCTTCCTCATTGCGAAAAGTCTTTAATAAGTTGAAGTGTCAGTTATCTGCATGAATTAGTTTGTTCAACCTTCGTTCATTTTCACAAATTTACATTAATCACCAGTGCTCAGTTTCAAGTTTAACGACAAACTGGACGTGTTTCAGTATGTCAAAAAGTCAGCTATTAACTGCGAGGAGAGCGTTTTTATGTAATTCCGCTTCAAAAATCACAGTTGATGACAAACTGCCCAAGGTTGCGGGAAATTATTTGTTCATCACCGAAGATGTTTCAGAGAGATGATGTTGGCGAACGTTGGCCCTCGAAGCAACAAAAATGGCCGAATGAAAGCGACTGAAAGCTGTCGTAGGAAAAACAAGCAAGACCAAGATGAGAATTAAGGTACAGCTGCTTTAAGTTTTAGTTTAGCTTATTTATTCCGATACTGCGGCCTATTTTATAAGAACCTTGAAAAATAGTCTGTCTTGGCGCCGAAGTCGAAGAGCTTTCTGACACATTTTTTTCTTTGTGAAATCAGCGAGTTAATATTTTAAACACAAACAAATTGTTTTTGTGCCAGCATAATTGCTTGGCTCTAAAACAAAAGGAGTAACTCAAACAGCAGTGTTTTGAAACCTACTTTAAGTCACCCTTGTAGTTTGCTAATTCCGTTACACGAAGCTGGTTTCATTTAAAACCGCAACCTTTCCGCTCTGTTTTCAAGACGGTTTGCGTCCACACATAAAAAAACAGTTTTTTCTAAAATTTGCACACTCATGAACTATTTCAACACTTTGAGGTTTTGGAAGCGCTTTCACGGAACACGCAAATGTCTTTCATGCAGTCTTCTACATCAAACCAAAACATGAATGTGTGAGCATAGACTTAACCAATCGAAGAATTTTCATTATAAAAATCTTAATTTTATCTATAGAACATTAAATTTAAGAATTTTCCCAAGTCATGCCGAGGCATATATATTATTTATGGCTGTTATCATAACGCATAGACAGAAAATTCAATTAAAATTTATTTTATAAATTTTGCCATACATATATAGATTTCAGCAGTTTATATTCGATCGCTTCTATTCTTCAGCTTCTTGTACTGGAGACGCTGCAAAGAAAGGCTGAGGTTATTTGAAGCTTGAAATAGTGTTGATCAACGAATCATCATCGCCGTAGGAATTTGAAAAGCTGACGTTTCGAGCGTTACACGCTGTTTTTTTATTAGAACAACTTTATAAGAACAACGAGGCTCAAATTCGCCAAAATTTTTAAACAATTTAAGAACAAGCTCAGGCTGAGGCTTGATAACTCGGAAAATTTTTGTGATAGAAAATTGACTAAAACTTAGCGATACAGCATAAATAATCCGTACAATACATGTGTGGCGCAACGCGTTTCCTTTTCCAAACCTTGTTTTATTTTGTTTTTTTCTTGACTAAAAACTGCTCACAGAAATAAGAACAAATTAAGAACAAATTGAGGCTGAAATTGCCAAAAAATTAAAAACAATGAGCCACGGCAAAATTTACTGGTTCTTATAAAAAAAGCGTGTAGCCCTTCGTCGCGATGTTCTGTGATGCATACATGTACATATATGTACATTTAGTTATACATGTATAACTTCTGGCAATAGCTGAAAAGCTAAAAATACCCAGAAGGCAGGTTACTATAACTTATTTACTATATGGTACTTATGATAGATGACTGAAATAATTTTACATATAGGCTGAAATACACGCACAAAACATACATAATACATAAAAGCTAATCGTTTCATTTAACGGAGCAATAAATTAACAAACAATTAAAAAGAGATTATTTAATTACTGGTCTTAGAGATTATGGGGACAACGAAGACATGAGTAACAAAATGCTCTCAGTATTTGTTTTTCTTCAAGGATAAACTTTTATTCTTTTTCTGTTCGCCAAGCTTAGAGCAGAGAAAACAAAACTCTAATGATCAGCAGAAAGGAGTAAATAACAAATCAGAAATATATTTTTTCTAACTTTTATGGGAACAGACCTCACGCTTTTTTATAAGAACCAGTAAATTTTGCCGAGGCTCATTGTTCTTAATTTTTTGGCGATTTCAGCCTCAATTT
>JAOCPT020592328.1:0-10378 GCA_026546935.2 Palythoa grandiflora | reverse complement strand
GCTCTGCAGCTAGTCTTGACCAGCCGCATCAGAGGCTAAAAACAACGAATAAAACTCAAAACACGCGAAATGGATAACAAGTAAAAAAAATCTTTGTTATTAGTACTATTGTTACTATTGTTGATATTTTTATTTATATCTATATACATATAAATAAGTAATACTAAGTATGAATAACTTACTTTCCAATATTTTGTTTGCAACTGGCATGTGTTTTGTCGATTTTTTGAAACTTGGAAATAATTATTCCTTTGAAAAGTAATTAAGAAAAAGATCTCATGGGCTTATAGACCAATTAAAGCGTCAGCTCTGAGAAAATGTTTGAAGTAAAAGAACATTTCTTTACGGAGTTTTTGGCGAACAAAAGCTTTGAATAAATGTGTAAATGTAGGGGGGCGCCAGGCTGGTGTAGCCCGTCATGTCCACCAACATGGCCGCCATAATTTCAAAGCGTAAATTCAAACATAAGATTGAAAAATCTCATTATATTTCACTATGTAAATTACTTTTCTAATCATATAATAAACCAAACTCATAAATTTGTCGCAAATAATTTATATTGATTTCTATAACTTTTAAAGAACGTAACTCTGCGTTGTTTAACATAGTTAGCGTCTACACCTCGGCGAACAAACATCGTGCAAATCCAAATCTTTATGAAATAAATATAACTGAAATCAAAGTTTTTTAAAACATATCAAATAATACAGTTAATAGGATTCAAAGTTGAATTTTGATTCTAATATTTGAGACTTATGATGTTAACATGCAAACGAAGAATGGTTATTATTATGATTTGTACCGCGGTTATATGCAATGACGTTATGATACGACCTTCGCGGTTATGAACGCAATTTAAGCAATTGCGAAAGAGAAGCCTGAAAAAAAAAATTCAGTCTTCAACAGGAATCGAACCCGTGACCTCTGCGATACCGGTGCAGTGCTCTAACCAGCTGAGCTATGAAGCCACATCTGTTGGGAGCAGGTCAATTTTAGTGGGTCTATCTATGCCAGTTTTAGTTGTACAATAATTATTATAATCATAACAGATGTGGCTTTATAGCTCAGTTGGTTGGAGTACTGCACCGGTATCTCAGAGGTCACAGGTTTGAATCTCATTGAAGCCTGAAATATTTTTTGAGGCTTCTCTTTCGCAATTACTTAAAATCGCATTCGTAAGGCACAAAGGTCGTACCATAACATCATTGCATATAACCATGGTACAAGTCATAATAACGTTGTCTCCTTTTAACACATAAATGGAAAACCTCTACAATTAATCTAATGAAGTGCAAGGTGCATAAAATTATGCAGAGATGTCATGTTCTGTATAACACATCACTGTACCACTACAAAAATTGGTGCAAATTCTGTTATTGTGTTAAACTAAGATACCATAACAATATTACTACTTGGGTCATTTTAGATCATTATGAAGTTAATGAAATTATTTAACTCTTTCTGCCCCAGGCAATTTAGCAACATCTAACCTGTCCTTATATAACTTGAACAAAAAAATATAACTAGTAAAAAAAAATAAATAAGGAATTGATAAAGTGAACAAGCTGTAGAAGTTGAAAAGACAAATTCTCCCAAACTGCTTTAAGAGAAAGCATAGAGCTTGGTTGGGAGAATTTACAAACAAGTCTTTGGATATGAGGTGAAAAAGTAGATATCTGAAGAGGATCAAAGCACTAAAGTTGGCTACTTTCACCTAATATCCGACAGGATGGAGTGAAGTAACTGTTTTATTAAATTCTATTCAATTCTGAACAATTAAATCCTTGCAAATTATAGCCAAATCCTGTTCAATTCTGTCTAACTTTTTTTAAAACGACATAAAAATGATGTTTCCATACATAATATATAGAGGATATTACACGGTGGCGCGAACATATGAAGTTTATCTTCGAGTGGAAAAAACATTTCACAAGTGAGCACAGCGTGTGAAGTCTTTTTTCCACGAGAAGATAAACTTCATATGTTCAAGCCAATGTGTAATTTTCTTTTTATTACATAGATATGAGTATTTTATCTTCAGGGGGCCATGTTATTTTCTTTTTGTTGTATAAAGTCATCATAGTCAAGCAATACCTACGTCTTCGGAAAATCTTAGGAAATCATCGGAACTATCCAACAGTTTCCGAAAATCTACGGGAAGCTTCGTAAACATTTAAAAACCGTTTCTTATGCGGTTTTGGATTTTTAGAACTTTTTGGAAAATCTTCGGCAGTGTTCGAAAATCTTCGGAAATTTTTGGAAGTATTTTAAAATCGGATTTTAAGTAATTTTGCGAGTTTTGAAAATTTTCCGAAAAACAAAGGAATGACGTCAGCGATATCTTCACTAGTGAGGATATGGAAAATATGTTACTCGTACGTGTGGCGTATTTCCAGTAAAACACTCATATCTGTGTAATAAATATATGTAGAGAAGCATTTCAAGACCTAGTTTACAGGTTTTCACTTTATGGACCGACCCTAAGCCAGTAAATAACTTGTATATTTTTTTCTCTCTTCGAAAATTTTCGGAAAAAATCTTCGGAAGTGTTCGGAAACACTGAGTCGTTAGGGGTCCGGAATCGTGGTCCGTATCGTAAGATTCCGAACCTCTGGCCAGCCAATCAGAGCAAGCGATTTGATTGACTCGAACCTCAAAAAAATATTTCAAGTTATGAACGGTTAACTGAACAACATCAAAACATGCCTGTGTTGATTTAAACTTGCGAATTCCTAGTTTCTCAGAAAAATAAACTGTTTCAAATTTTAGGCTAAAATAGGTTTTTATGTGACAATTTTAGTCAATTTAAGGTTTTCAAAATCTAAGCTCTTATTTAAGCGGGTTTTTATTGTACTCATACATATATACAGTCAACTTGACTAGAACGTGTCGGGTAAATAGTCTTGCTCAAGGATACGACACAGTGGTCTGTTCCCGTATAAATATTCAAAAGAGTTCTTTTTAAACTGGCTTCCCTTTTTCGAAGCAGTGTTCTAGAAATCAGTTATAAATATGAGGTATGTATATATAATCACACACTAAGATTCTTTTATGAACTTCGGAATTCTTCCAAGATCATAAAATGGCGAGCCCTTTACAGCTGAAGTTTCGAGTGTAGTATAAACATTATCAACAATTGAAGTTGATCCATGTCTACACCCACAAAGTGACCGATTCCTGGTTGGTGTCCAGTAAAAGAATATTGTTTACTGCCCACAAAGCATCTGTTATTCCAGTTATTTTGAAGACATTCAATCTTTATCCACAATACATTTCTGCCTCCGTTATTTTGTAGACATTCGATCTCTATCCACAATACATTTCTGCCTCCGTTATTTTGAAGACATTCGAACCCTATCCACAATACATTTCTGCCTCCGTTATTTTGAAGACATTCGATCACTACCCACAATACATTTCTGCTTCCGTTATTTTGAAGACATTCCATCTCTACCCACAATACATTTCTGCTTCCGTTATTTTGAAGACATTCGATCACTACCCTCAATACATTTCTGCTTCCGTTATTTTAAAGACATTCGATCACTACCAACAATACATTTCTGCATCCGTTATTTTGAAGACATTTGATCACTATCCACAATACATTTCTGCTTCCCGTAATCTTCAAAACTGATTAAGGCCGATAAAATGTCAGCTTATTTTTAAAAAGATATCGCTTGTTAGTTTGGAAAAATGTTTCATAACATTTAACATTACCCAAAGAACCACGGTTGATTATCAAGACTCTTTGTAAGTCTTGTCAGATATTCGTATAAACCAACAAGAACAAAAATTCTTTGTACAACTCTTCTCTCAAGTGCTTGTAAGTAATCAAGACACTTTTTAAGTCTTGCCAGTATTCGGTAAACCCAACAAAAACAATAATTCGTTGTACGAGTCCTTCTCTTAAATGCTTGTAAGTACTTCATACTGATTCTAACATAGGCCGTTAGAATATAAATTGAAGTCACACATGCCAAGGTAAACTGTATTGATGTGCTAAATAACACCAAGTAAAACAATCTCAGGATTTAATTTACCACGAAGCTTTCGGTCATACGCTGACGGTTTTAATGCGTGTTACACTGGTTGATTTTGAAACCAGACCGGAGAGAGATCATGGAGGATTCACGAGATATCAGTTATTTTATTTTGGGTTCTTAAGAAACCTTGCTCGCTATCTTGATACTTGTTTTTGGAATGGCTTCTGTTCTTTTTGATTATCCATGGAAACTTAAAAATGGCGGACACACACGATGGAACAGTCTTGCCGCGGCGAATGCCTTTTTACAGCAGTAAAATATATTCATAGTTGAAACAACAAACACCCTTTCCCAAAGTTAAATATATGTTCAGGTTTAATTTTGACGGGTAGTGCCGTAGTTGCGTGACGGATTTACCGAATGTCAAACGCTTGCACTTATGAGAAATTTAAACATCAAAACCTTTGCTTTACCACATTTTCGTAATTGCAGACGCAAAGGACAAAGATAAATCGTAACTTTGTTTAGTGCTGTAACTTTTTAACACCATAATTGTGTTCTGACCACTTTTAAACTGGCGTTTCAACCTTTCCTTCTTCAAGGCTGTGGTAGGAACTGTTGCGCGTCACGCAACCGGAAGGTGACATCAAGGGACCGTTAACCTTAGTTGCGTCGTCATTCTCGTCACGCTGTTCGTGTGAGCTACCAAATGGCGTTCTCAACCCAGTCTCCACATCCTCAACCGCCATGTCATCGGTCAGCTGATCCCTCTTGTAGAAGTAGTTGAAATTGGAAACAATGACCGGAACCGGAAGTGCCAAGGTTAAAACACCGGAAACAGCACAGATTGTCCCGACAAGTTTTCCTGCGAGTGTTATCGGTACCATATCGCCATATCCAACCTGAGGGGGAGATGGAAGGGTAAGAAATTTTGATTAGTCCATCTGGTTATGAAGATACTGCAATCGAACGTTTTAAGTTGTGCTTAGTTAAAGACCGGGTTTGCTTCAGTAATATAATTATCACTTGATCAATTATTGTCCTTGATTAATTCACTGATGTATATCGTGTAAAAGCACAACTGAAATTCTACTTGAAGTTTGTTTTTAGTAAGTTTTGAATGAATTTCAATGCCATACAGATTGCAAAAATATTTATGGTCATTTTAATCGGCGGTTTATGAGTCCTTAGAATAAAAGTAAACGAAACGTTTTTAGTTCATGAGTACTGATGTTATTAGTATTGATATTAGTATTTTGCTGTAATAATTAAAAACGCATCGAAGTTTCAATTTCTGCTTGACTTTCTTAACAGAAATGAAGAAAATTTCCTAATTTTGGAGACGCAGCAGAAAAATTGGTTAAAATTCGAATTCACACGATGTTTGAAAGTTTTAAAATAAACATGTTTCTGACGTCACCACACCCATCTTCAGCGCTATTGGATCAGAATAGAACGGAATATTTATGGTTGTAGCTAGTGTTCATAGCTAATTTAGAAAAACTATTGTATCTAGTACACTCGTCTTTATATAAGAACGTCTTATTTTTGGACCGAGGTTGAATGTTCTTAACTATTTTGGTGATTTTAGCCTCAAATATTCTTAAAATGTTCTTAATATAATCAATTATACCCATTTCAGTGTTCAAGCTTTTTTATAAGAACAACTTTATATGAAAAATAACACTGTATGTGTATCTAAGAAGATACGAGCTTCGATATTTGATATTTAATATACAAGTAGATAATGTAACAGAGAAATAATGAGTCCTGCAAATTGTTCTTGTAAAGATTTCCATGTAGCTGTAGCTGCAAGCAATGTTGCACTATCGAGTATTTGCCGAATCCGTGATTTTGTGCCTTAATGTAACAAAATAAAGTTCTCGGCCATTCCTCACCCTCGGGTGTGTTCTTAGGATGTTCTTAAATTTTGACCGATTTTCAGCCTGGTGTTCTTATAAAGAAGGTTCTAAGGTTATGATACGACCTTCGCGGTTATGAACGCAATTTAAGTAATTGCGAAAGAGAAGCCTGAAAAAATTCAGGCTTCGACGGGATTCGAACCAGTGACCTGTGTGATACCGGTGCAGTGCTCTAACCAACTGAGCTATGAAGCCACATCTGTTGGGAGCAGGTCAATTCTAGTGGGTCCATCTATGCCACCTAAATTTGAACAACAATTATTGTCCTTCACAATAATAAATTTACGTCGATTAACATATTACATATTTGTATAAGCCCTCCAAAACACTCTATTGGTAATCTTGTCTTTGGAATAGAATTACGACTGGATGGAACGTGTGACCTTAAACCTGTATTGGATTGTGTAACTATATTTGAAAATTTTTTAAAAACAAACAAAAATAAACAAGCACAATGAACCATTTGGCCATCAGTGGCGTATACTGTAACATACTCTGTGGCACAACAGCAAAAATAGACAGGACTGAGAGGAATCTGAGTATCCGAGATCTTGGTATTCTATGATGTAGCATCGCCCAGTTCACTTTGAGATGGTGGGTAGCCAGTAGGACGTTTTTGCAAATTCTAATATTCACGTTCTCTTAATTCTTACCTGGTCTGTTCAGAGACATTTGTAATACTCTCTGGTGCCGTGGATGAAGTAGACGAAGAATTCTGTGCTTTTTTCTTCTGTTCATCTCTTTTACCACTTTCAACTGCACGTCCTGTGTTATCCCTGCCGACTACACTCGGTATCTTGACGGTTGATAAAACTGGAATTGAGCTGGGTATATTAGTTACTTGAATGGGTTGTAATGTTGTTTGAATTTGCACTTGGGGATGAACTACTGCAACTACCCGGGCTCTTTTCTCTTGTTCTTCCTTCTGAAGTTGCTTCTTATATTTAACCAACCACTCTGGCATTTCTGGTTCGCCTTTAACATAACGTTTTTCTGTAAAATCTGGTGCGAAAACAAGATGTCTTAATACTTACTTTTTCTTTTGAGAACAGGAAAGTTTCAAAATCTTTCAAAACTCTTCAACGACAACAACTTCTTTTTAAAAGAAACCGGGAAAAATGAGGAGATGATGTGACAAACCAGTTATCTATCGAAAGTCTAGAAAATTGTAGAGAGAATGTTCAAAAACATAAAAGTGCAGACCGGACGGAATAGAAAATTATGGAAAGAATCGTACAGGAGTTCAATATAGATATTATTGAAGAAGGAGCTAAGTAAAGAGTTCGGGCATAAGACATTTCAGAGAAAAAATGAATTTAATGTAGAATTAAGAGAACAATTCAATTCTCCATAGAAGACCTATAAAATTTGAGCCTGAAAAAGAGCAGTAGATGTAACTGGAAAGTCAGCTACATCTTGGCTGAAATACAATTAGCATTCTCTAAGGAAATCCTTCTCGGTTATGTCAAAAATGGTTGAATTTACAAACTTAGCTTTTCTTTTAACATCTTGCACTGTAGCCCTTTATCTACAAAGCTTGCCAAAAAATCAGTGGGTATGGACCCTAAAACCACGAATTACCAACCTACTTTCACGAAGTGACAGTCATCCCACAACGTTTTTTTTTAAACGTCAGAGTGAAAACCACCACACTTACTGATTTCTTTGAAGTCTAGATAGTTACAAGCACTAGTTATTTGAAAATCGTTTTTGTCATACAGTTTTTCATTTCAGAAATGATACAAGTCGTGTTGCTCTTGAATAAGATCCCCTCCCAAATGTCCAAAAAGAAATACGCGCCCTAAGTATTTTAACATTTTACGATAATCTGACAATGATAAAAAACATAGGAAGATATTCCTACCACTTGGAACATGGCTCTCAATCTCTTTCGGTAATGGCCACAGTTCACCCGTCCTCCTGAAATGCTTCACAACGTTCTCCCTAGCACGTGTTGAGCTTAGATTCTTACAACGAATCTGGAGCTGCTTTGATGACTTAGCAGGTAGTAAGTTGTCCTTAATAAGATCCCATTCTTTTGCAAACTGTGCAATGCCCAGGGCCAACAGATTATCTTCTGCTTCTGTGAATTTTATCCTAACATAACAAGAATTGTCACCTCAGAAAAACTTTGCTACCCTTTACAACTTACTGTTTGAAGAATAACAGAGACTTCTTAATTTTGCAAGGCCAAAAAAGCCTTTAAAGATTTTCTGAGTAATAAATAAATAAATAAATAAATAAATAAATAAATAAAGTAAATCATGTATTCAATTGATCATTGTTTCATTTCAATTTAAAACTTTCGTTAATTGAAAAAAATCCTAATGTATTCATTCCTATTCCTATTTTTCCAGTGAAGAATAAGGGATAAGGAAAGAGGGGAGGGGATCATTACTGATACTGCTCTTACCTTTCATATCGAGGGTCAACAGCAACATCTTTGGGAAACATTCCAAAGTGCGGGAGCAGTTTGGTGAACTTAAAGAGCGGAGAAGATGCCATAATTTGAATGTTGGACTGCGACAGCTGAGGAGGAATGCTAAAAATAGATTTACGAGGATGTACTCGCTTTTTCTTTTTTAGCAGTGATTTAGGAAACTTGAGTGGAGATTTCTTCACAGATTTTCTTGGACTTAACGGAGGGATTTGCTGGACTGGGTGAGACTTCGCATTTACTATCCTAAAATGGGTGAAAGAGCTGCAGTAAGATTATGTACTGTGCCATCTTGCACCTCTTGATTTTTACTCAGAAAGTAAAAATTTTAGTAATATTAATATTTTTAAAGGTAATAAGGCTAAAAGGTTTTCGACCAAAATGTTTTTGACTGTTAAGACACCAAAGGTGTAGATTTGTACAACACAGTTTGCTGGGCTTTGTTCACTTAATTTTTACCAAGGGAAAATGTTTGCAAATATAGAATTTATTCGTTTGTTTAGCTATAGCGTTTCCGTGCGGTTCGTAAACCAGCAACCTGTATGTAAATCTAAAGCATTTAAGAAAAGTTTTTGGCAATTTGATATGTTAAAAATAATTTAAAAGCAATATGACAATAGTTTGAAGTCTGAAAACGATTAACAATTGCACCAATTGGATTGCATGTATAAACTTTCGTCTAAGACGACTTGAGTGAAAGGGTCACCTTCGTAGTTGAGACAACTTTTCTCCCTGTAACTAACTGGTTTCACAAGCATATCATATCATAGCTTGCCACTGAAATACATGTCTCGTAAATACGAAGCTGACCTCCAAATCCATTATACCAAATCAGCACTGAAATATTTACAAATAGCTACACCTGTAAAGACCACGTAAGAAATAAAACATGTTTTCTGGTGAAAACCGAGGCTAAAGTTTGGGAGAATTAAAAAGCACATCACTTTGCCGAGGTCATTTCACAAGGCGATGAAGGCACGGTAAATATGTTTTATATCTTTTATAAAATTATCATTTTCAGACTAATGAAAGAGAAATACGATATACAAAGTGCGTACAGTTTTATTTCTTTCATGAAACTACAAATTCTCACAACTTGGCGACAACTAAACATCATTTTTGCGCTTCATAGGGCCATGAAAGTACACTTGCCGACCAATCAGAACACATGTAGTATCTGAAGTATTTATAAAACAGTTACCTCACACTTTCATCAAGTCCCGGGAAAGAGAACACTGTTGTGGCTATGTCCCTTCCATCCAGGGCCATACATAGCCTAGCTGAGGAGGCTCGCTCACTAAAACCGTGAAGTTCATTCACAAACTCTCGACACAAAGCTGCCTCGGCCTGAAGGGTAGGCTCCTCTCGTGACGTCAAGAACACTTGGGTCAACAACTGGGTGTGCTAAGACGGCAAGTAAGTAAGTAGATTATTAAAGATACTTTGGCAGCTGACTGGCTGAATTGAGTATTTACATTTTGAACTATATTAAAAGCTTCTACTACATTTATTTACCATACAAAGGATTTTAAAACTACGTTACATTATTTCTGAGGCACGAGCTCTTTAAAAAAGTATTTCTAAAACATTCCGTTTTCCATTTCTTTATATTAAATAGCCTATTTCGTCTAAGAGAATAAGCTGTTTTTTTGCTGCGAGCAAAATTTACGATGCGGATTTTTTTGTCATTTAAGATGGAATCAAATGTCTTGTTACATACAGTTTGATTATAATTTAATACTGTGGGAATTCCCGCTTTACTTGGGGCCTCAGACCAAAACATAACTGACATGTTAAATAGTGATGGTAGCTCGTTATAAGCATTTGTTGATTCTGTTTTCTACGTTCAAATGTTGAGATATTATTGGCTTATATGAAATTTAGCGGATAAAAATGTATTAAAAACAGAGAATTTCTTATTTTAGTTTCCATGTACAGTATCCCTGCAATCCCTGATTTTTTAGCAATTCACTTATATGATAATTTGGGAAAACACTGGCAAACAAAATAACAGGGAAAAAAGATGCAGTTAG
>JAOCPT020592288.1:0-10379 GCA_026546935.2 Palythoa grandiflora | reverse complement strand
TAATCACTCTGTCTAATCACTCTGTCTAATCACTCTGTCTAATCACTCTGTCTAACCACTCTGTCTAATCACTCTGTATAATCACTCTGTCTAGGCACTCTGTCTAATTACTCTGTCTAATCACTCTGTCTAATCACTCTGTCTAATCACTCTGTCTAATCACTCTGTCTAATCACTCTGTCTAACCACTCTGTCTAATCACTCTGTTTAATCACTCTGTCTAGTCACTCTGTCTAATTACTCTGTCTAATCACTCTGTCTAATCACTCTGTCTAATCACTCTGTCTAATACCAAACTTTACCTTCATCAGTTTCAGTGCTCTGCCTGTTCCAAATTAGCGGCGCATCGGTCATAGACGTGCGGCGCTTATTCGGGGGGTGGCGTTTTGTCTACTCTTTGGACATAGCTTTTTGGTGCTGCGCTTTATTGAGGACGGCGCTTATTCAACATCATCTTCATCAATATCATCATCATCATCTTCAACATCATCATCATCATCGTCATCATTGTCATCATCATCATCTTCATCATCATCATCATCTTCATCATCATCATCATCTTCATCATCATCATATCATCATCATCTTCATCATCATCATCTTCAACATCATCATCATCTTCATCACTGTCATCATCATCATCATCATCTTCATCATCATTATCATCTTCATCGTCATCATATCATCATCATCATCATCTTCATCATCATCATCTTCATCATCATTATCATCATCATCATCATCATCTTCAACATCATCATCATCTTCATCATCGTCATCATCATCATCTTCATCATCTTCATCATCATCATCATCATCCTCAACATCATCTTCATCATCGTCATCATCATCATCATCATCATCATCATCCTCAACATCATCTTCATCATCATCATCATCATCATCACGACGACGGCGAGGACGATGATGATGATGTCAACGTTCACAATGATTTCATGACCTCCTTTTTTTCTTCATTGATTTCAGAAAAATGCCAGCAGAGTCGGAAAGAAGGATTCGGAGCCCCAGCAATCCATTCTTCCTGGATCACAACAGATACATCAAACTTGGTGTGCCGGATGAAAGTAACATTTGAAGCAATAGCAAACGAACGTTTTGGATGTTGTTATAGACACGGATTATGCGCCTGGGCAAAATTGAGCAAGCTTTTTTAAGTAATGCCGGAATCTGATTATCCGTCTGAAAATAATAAGAGGACACGACAACCAGGTGTTACCCATCTAGGCAAATTATCTCCGTTGTCCGTCAGTAAGGACACATAATCAAAGAACCTGTTCACATGAAGCGAGTTGTCTTGGGAATAGGGTGAAGTACTGGCCCTGTTTCACATGAAAAAACTGTCACCGAAATATCTTAGGCCTGTTTCAAACGCCGTGCTACAGTCGCGCTAAGCTCACCTGAACTTAGAAAATTCGACTTTGGTACGACTCTAGCGCGGCGTTTGAAACCAAGTCGCGCCATACTTGTGTATCACGACTAACTAACCCGTGCTACACGACCTTAGCTCGGGTTGGTTTCAGACACCGTGCTTAACTCGAGTCAGAGGAATTTCATAAATTATATATAAATCATGAATGTAACAGGTTCCTCCTTCTTGCAGCAATTACTTGGCGCAAAAACATAATCATTGTCCTGTCCGCCATTTTACACAAAGGCAAAGTTCGACTGTAGTTCGACGTCTAAAACCAAATCGAACCAACACATCCGAGCCAGAGTCGACCTAGCTTAGCGCGACTGTAGCACGGCGTTTGAAACAGGTCTTATAGGATTAAGTACTATGCAGCATTATACGGGCGCGGAAAAACTTCCGTACAAGTGCGTACTGTATACGAACCTCGAGCACTTTCAGTCCGTCCGCTCCTATTTACTGTGCATGATAAGCAATTTTGGAAAAGGAGGATGGCACATTACTATCTAACTTGTGCCTTGTAGCCCTCGCAACTGCCATACAGACGCTGTTATCAAATTTTCTACTCAACCTTACTCCCCAATAGACCATTTCACAGTTGCTGAAAGGTAACCAAGCTTCTACATGAAGCCGAAGCGAAGGTTGACCTCGCACAGTTAGAGAAGTGGAAACAATAGACATGCTAATAAGTTTTTTCTTATGATAATTAACTCCCCTTCTCTAACTGTGCCAGGTCAATCTTCGCCTCGGTTTCATGTAGAGGCTTGGTTACCTTTCAGAAACTGTGCAATGGTCTATTCAATTCATACTTATAAATTAATAAGGAACATGATTATCCAGTGCGTAATTATTAAATGCAATCTTGCACGCACGCTTTCCCGTGAGCACATCGAGATTAACTAATTTCGTCTTCTTGTGGTGAACGTTTACACCTGTTTATTGCATTCATTCTTCAGAGATCTTTACAGCACTCGAAGATTGAATTTCGTTCATATGGTGGTTATGCAATTCTTTCAAGTGGGATACCTATTAATGTTGCACGCGACACTTGTATCTTCCTAAGATGCACGAGCTTGAGAAGCGTACGTGATAAAATGGTAATTGTAAAAGGTAGACAAGTATTTATACGAAAAAATCCAAGTTACAAATGGCATTTTCCACACCTGTATCCCACGAGAAAGCAATGCATAACTAATTTATCCCATGCCTGCATGTAAAACGTTTAGTAAGGCATAACTATTTTTTTTCCCAACTCGGAGAAGGAAGAACTAAAACCACAGTTTGTACTGAAGTTTTAAGCTCGGAGAAACACTGATGAATCTAAAGCCCGCTGTTACACGTTGAAACCTTTAGCTGAAACTTGTGTGCAACGACGATGCAAAACAAGTTTCATCAAGCGTTGCACCGTGTAACATAGTCGGTTTCGTGAAGCTTTCGAATTTCCGTCGCGAGACTATTTCATGAAATGTAGAACCGCTTTCTACTTCTGCAACAGTCGAAACGATCTCAGTGGCGATAAAAGCAAGAGTTTCACCGTGAACATCACTGCTGAAACTTGTTTCGCATCGTCGTTGCAGGTTTCAGCTAAAAGTTTCAACGTGTAACAGCGATTTAAGTTGTATCTGTATGGCGTGGGATAAAGTTTTATATCAATGAAATATCTATTTTCCATCTTATCGAAAAATTGAAATCCTAACCCGTTGAAAGAAGTCTTACTTTTGAATGTACAAATGAATTTAACAAGTATCGGTATCTTTTAAAATAAACTCGTTTGCACCTTTTCTTCGTGCTTTCTGTCTGCGTTGCCACAAACATGTACAAGAGAAATGGACAAGCAAATTATTTTCAAGACTTCAGACGAGCTCGTAGACAGCAGTTAATTGTAATCAGTAAATGTCTCCATTTTTTTATCTACCAAAAAGAGAAAATAACCCAAGCAATGTGACCAATAAACCACTCATAACAATTTTCCCGAGACAAAAAAACCAACACTCCTTTGCAGTTTTCGTTTTCAGGGTTCCAGCTGAAGTGTGAACCTTCATTTCTTTTCCATAGGCCCCAAGTCATTTTCCTAATGCATCTCTGCTGATACTTTAGATATACTTCTTGTGTTTTACAATAAAAGGAACGTTCAGAAACTTACTACGTGCATGTGCAGGTACTAAGTTCCAGTTATATTTTTGCTGAATTTTACAAAGGGGATTTTAGAAACTTTTACACAGCTAGAAATAAGCAAAAATATTGAAAGTTTATGACTCTTCCATGATCTTAGTATTTTTTTCCAATTTTCATGATTTTTCCAGGCCTGGAAAATGAATGTTAAAATTCCACGAATTTTCATAGGAAACCTGTTTTTTTTGGACTGCACTGTACAGAACAATAAAATTAATAATTCGACATCTTTAATGTCACATCACGAGTCTTGTGCACAGCGGTCCTAACAAGTAGTATGTTTAGTGTCACATCACGAGTCTTGTGCACAGCGGTCCTAACAAGTAGTATGTTTAATGTCACATCACGAGTCTTGTGTACAGCGGTCCTAACAAGTAGTATGTTTAATGTCACATCACGAGTCTTGTGCACAGCGGTCCTAATAGGTAGCATGATTAATGTGACATCACGAGTCTTGTGCACAGCGGTCCTTACAGGTAGCATGTTTGTATGTTCATGTCATCAATAATTTTCACGATTTGTCAGTAGTTAATCGCATGGTTTAATGAACATTTTACAATTCAATATCGTTGTGTGATGTCCCTTTTGGAATAACGCTGTATAACATCGTATTCTACTTCAATCGTGTTTTCTTGCACATCATTTGTACAAACTGTAAGAAGTAATTCAACACTTGACCGAATGACAAATGAACATTAGTAAAACAAATCATTTTAGTTAAGGTAACTAACTACTACAAGGGTTCGTCAGTTCAGTTGTTTGAAAACACAATTCCGTACATTTGCTAAGTCCCTTTCCGCCTCAAAATTAGGTCAGTAATCATTTCACACAAATATTCTACAAACTCTTAATGATTATATTGCCTTTGTTGTGTTCTGTTTTTGAAAATTGAATGCGTGATCGTCGATACATTGAAGTCTCTTATTAAATTTTGAGGCTGCGTACAAATCTCTGGAGAATTAATTACACGCTTTTTTAAAAATAAGAACCTGTAAATTTTGCCGAGGGTCATTATTCTTATTTTTTTGGCGATTTCAGCCTCAATTTGTTCTTATATCTGTGAGCGGTTTTTATTGAAGAAAAAGCAAAAACAAGGAAATGGAAAATGAAACGTCTTGCGCCACACATGTATTGTACGACTGAATTTGGAGGGGAGCTACATTCATTGTTTGTTGAGCAGTCTTTACAGTGAATCTTTTTATGTTTTATGCTGTATCGCTACGTTTTAGTCAATTTTCTGCCCCAAAAACTTTCGTAGTTATCAAACCTCAGCCTGAGTTTGTTCTTAAATTGTTCTTAAATGTTGGCAAATTTGAGCCTCGTTGTTCTTATAAGGCTAAGTTCTTATAAAAAAAAGTGTGTATGAAAGTGCGCGCACCACTCTAGCTCAATCTCTGAAAATGTTGCGTTTCATTCATGAAGAAATTTTGCTGTTTTTGTGTTGCAAAAGAGAAGAGGCGACGTGATGGAGTTACTCTTGCGTACTCACCATGTAAACATTGCGTGATCTTTACTAAATTTGCCTGTTGTCTAGAAACACGTGAGGCACGTTTTTTATTTCCCCTTTCAGGGCTGCAAAATAACAGTCAGTCATCAGATATTGGCCAACCAAAATTTGCTCATGTCCGAGGAAATCCCAAGTGTGGTCGGACATGATGTATGAACAATTTTTTGACAGTCTTGTTTTGTACGATTAAGTGTCTTAGTAGAAAATAGTCCGGTGAAAACAGTTACTTTCGGCCCTTCTTTTGCAGACTTTATTTACATCAAGGTGGACTGCGAATGCAGTTTAAAGCAGCTAAAAGGTGAAATGATGCTGTTTTTTTTCTCGTTTTTGTTGTTCAGGCACCAAATATACTGAGTGCTGAGGAAGAACAGCGATGCAGTGACATCATAAAAGATCTTGCAGAGAAAGTGCGCAAACGACGACTGATGATTTATCCTTACTTCAAGGACTACGATCGGGTAGGTTATTCAGTTAAAATTATGATGGTGATTACGACTACAAACGACAGTCATAGTGACAATGGTAATGATAATGTCGATGACAATGACAATGACAACTATGATGATCAATTCGATGACAATGACTGACAACTATGATGATGATGTTAACAGCAATGACTACCGTGATGATGGTGATAACAATGACAACTATACATACATACATACATACATATATATATACATTTATTAAACCTTCCTCGAAAAGGGTTTTCAGGCCTAATTTACAACTATGATGATGATAGATGACAATGACAACTATGATGAAGATGACGACAATGACAACTATGATGACAATATTGATAACAGTGACAACTATGATCACAATGACATTAACAACTATGATGATTACGATAACAATGACATTGACAACTATGATGATGATGATAACAACAATAACTATGATGAAGATGACGACAATGACAACTATGATGACAATGTCGATAACAGTGACAACTATGATGACAATGACATTAACAACTATGATGATTACAATAACAATGACATTGACAACTATGATGATGATGATGACAACAATAACTATGATGATGATGACGACAATGACAGTGGTGATGGCAATGTTGCAAAACGATATCAATAATGATCACGATGACAGTGACAATTATGATGGCAGTGATGATGACAAAGGTGATGATGCAGACATTGACAATGAGTATAACTGCAGAGCGAAATCGATAATGATCATGATGACAATGATAATTATAAAACAACGATAACTATATGGTTACAGTAACGCTATTGATGATGATTTTGACATTGGAATTAAAATGATATCATTTCCTATAGAAGGTCTTGCAGTTTAAATATTGCTAAGGGGCTGTTCACAGTTTTCGACATTTTGACAAGCGTACAAAACGTGCGCTTTTTAGGAACTCCCTCCCCCTCCTCTGAATCCATACATAAAAATGTTGACATTCAGACTTGAAGTTTTGATTTTATACAATCTACTACTGAAAACAAAGAATGCCTCCTTGCTTTATGGACACTTCAAAGCCCATATAAAGCTGATTTAACATGCTGAGGATGTGATGCGTTGCGTGACTTCAGCACGGACCAGTTACTCGTTTGCTACAGGTCAATGTACCATTCCATCTGAATCATCGACGCGTTGTTTCAATAAAAATGTTTTGGAGCTGGGTTAATTATTTCCAAACATTACTGATATGTGAAGTATAAATCAGTCTGCCGCTTGTGTTTATTTTTAAAACTTAAGGAAGCAAATCATATCGACATTTCTTATGAACCCAAAAGCGCACATTGATCACAAATCCCCTCCCCCCAAAGTATGTTTTGTATGCATGTGAAAATGTCGAAAATTGTTAATGACCCCTAAGATATCCTAAAAGATCAACAATTTATCAGCGTAACGTTTTAAGTTTACTTCCCCTCAAAGGCCTCTCAATGTGATTTAATCCGCGGGACGGAGGTCTTTGGCATCAGGTGCTCGTAGCATTAAGCAAGTTGGTGATTATGTATCCTAAGGAGATGGAGTGTCTAAGTTCATTCCTTGTTGAACCTTAAGTCTTCTTTGACTTTCCTCTCGTCTCTTTAGGGAGATAATAGGGAGCTTAAGCAAACCAAAACGACGATGGCAACGAGAACGTCACTTAACAAAAGGTTAAATGAGTGAAACAATAGCTGTGCACGTGCGTTATAAATCTTAGTACATTTCTTTGCCGTCTTGTGCAATACAAGAGCGTGAAATGATCAAGTTCTGCATCGTCTACGGAATGTGAACGATGACTGCTAAGTTTTTCGTATTTCCATTTGGAATTGAACGCTGTCGTTGCATATTTAGCTCAGACTCATTAGAACCGATTAAATCTAGACAGTCGCGAATTTTGCTTGTAAAGTATAAATTCATTTTTTACCAGGCGTCGTCGTCGTCGTTACTTAAGCTCCCTAATGATGTAGCTGCCACTCGGCGGTTGGACTTTATTGCCTGAACGGCAGCAACACCTTGTCTCCTGCAAATTGAAAGATACTACTAAGCTTCAAATCTCAACAAATTGACGGAGGATGTTGAGTAACATCCCAGTGCCTTCCATTACCACTGACATCAAATAAATGTTACCTTTGACTTTCCCAGACAGGCTTTGAGAATCTCTTTAATACTATTTAGCGGAAAAGGTGACGCTGAAAGGGGTTTCGGTTTTACCGATGTTTTCAGGGTTCGTACGGGTCCTTGAAATACTGGAAAAACCTGGAAAAATAGAAATTCAGAATCCAGGCCTGGAAAACCTGGAAAATTGATATCAGTCTTGGAAAATTAACTTGTTTCTTATTTCTCACGTTTTCAGCACTAGTGTTGCCACAAATCCGGGCAAAAATTCACGCCAGGAAAATATTGCAAAAAATCCTTTGCATCGTTCCTTGCTCGTCTGTGTCCATTTGTTCATTGAGAGACCAGCTCATCTGTGATCTTCTGTTCTTTGAGAGACTGGGCCCCAAGCCACCCCTAACCAGTTTTGATGGGGCCACTGAAGCTCTCAAGCAATTTGATATGTTCAGTTTTAAGAGTTTGTTTACTCTAGTAATAAAATTTGCAGCAAATGGCAACGTACTTTATTTGCTTATTTGTTTTGTTTTATTTTACCATGATTTTTTTTAGTTTTTAAGGTCCTTGATTTTTGTTAATTTGCTCCTTGAAACTCCTGGAAAAGTCCTGGAATTCTCTTTGACTAGAAGTGTGTGAATGTGGTTTTGTCACATACGGGGGATTCATTATAGATATCTAAAATCTGCAATTAATCTCATATCCTTACAGAGTAGAGGATACACTCGTGGAGTAACAAAGACGCAGTTTGAAAGAATGCTACATTTTGTCAGCCTTGAACTGCAGCCCCGGGATCTTGAGGTAATGTTCAACTGTGAGTGAACGTGACAACGATGCAGATGATGACGACGACAATGAAAGTATTCAGTAGATGCAACAGAGTCTTCAATTCCATTTCTAAAAAACAAACAACAATGTCGCACACAAATATGCATGTGTTGTACGCAACAAACCGCGGCGTGGTTGGTGCAGTGGTAAGATCTCTGCCTTCTAACCACAAGGTCCCATGTTCAACCCACGACTCAGTCGAGAATTGAACATTTGTGTGACCTTCTTTCCATTCTCCCGAGGTGGGTAAAATGAGTACCAGATTCTGCTGGGGGCTAACCTGCGATGGATTAGTGCCCTGTCCAGGGGGAGTCAACGTCTCTCATCCGCTTAACACTACAGAGACCGGAGATAAGCACAGACTCCAGTGGGCTATTTAGGCTCGTAAAAGGATTTAGCTTAGTACCGAACAAACCCAAACTTCAAATGACCCACTCCCAATCACTCGAGTGTAGATTTAATTGACAACTTTCACTGTAGTAAAAACTTAAAAAATTCGTTTTGATTCACATAACCAGTGGTTTGTTTTTAATGAAACGATTATTCCACTCACGTCTTGTTGGACATGAGGTGAAAATAGCCAATTAGGGACTTCATGCCTCGTCGGCTGTCTATTACCTCATATGCGACGTGAGTTCGTGGAAGTTTTACTGGACCTATACAATAACAAGTTTTGTGGCCAATCTTGTAATTTACTGTATTTGTGTTTAGATATTGTATTGAAATATTCATCAAATGCCAAAGAAAGCATATTATTATACTTTAGATAGATTAGATTAACGATAACAATATTGAAGGTGATATTTTTCTATTGTCAAGGTGATCTGTAAGAAGTTTGAGTACCCAACAGGAGGCGATATGAACTATCCTGCTTTCATTCAGGCTATCGATCCTGGTGCGTATTCCATTATCCCGTGTAGATTACACCACTTCAACGAACCGTGGCCTCGTTTCCAGGTTGGGGACTGGGTGCCAAACTCGGGGTGAAAGCAAAAGTTTCATGCAATTCGCACAGGTCTTGAGATTGAAACTTCGATTGCATTGTGTTATTTCGTCGATATTTGCTGATTGTTTGCGAATCGCACAAGGACTGTTTGTCGTTGTGACCTTGCAAAGTGGTCTTTCACCCCGAGTTTTGTGCCCAGCCCCCATTATGGAATCGAGACCTCTTCGCACTTGAAAATATTACTGTTGCGATGGTTACATGTAAAAATTGCACCTTTCGATGCAGCACCTTTGAGAGCGGCGCCATTGTCAAATTCATTGGTGTTTATTGCCAACGAGCGATCCGAGCCAAAAGGCGAGGATCGTGAGGTGGCAGCATTATAGACCCGCGTACGTAAGTATCGACCTGCAGGCGAAAAAAAATCTTGAATGATCCAGAGAAAAGTACTGTAATGTAACAATAGAAAAAAATAAGCCAATCACATGGCGGAAATTTTGCTTGTGACGTCATGGCTTCCCTGGCTTCCATATGACTTCGAGAGTGGTGAGCCTTGTGGAACAGAGTTCAGAGAGCGAAAGTTAAGTATAAAATCAAAAGTTTATACGCTTGTTTAAAGTGAATTAAAAATAAAGCCGCACATACGATGACCATGGAGAAGAAATCTCGATTTGAATAAATAAATAAATAAATCGGCCTTGCTAATTGCCCTCCTTGCGGCCAGGGGCTGAATTGCGAGGATGCGGCTCAACGAAGTCGGACCGCAAGCATTTTAAAGGTGCACTCAACACACACATACAAGGGTTACAGACACGTACAGAAATGCAGCCGCTTTATAGCCCATACACCACCTCGGAGCACAGCACCACAGCCAGATGGAATAAACTGGGAGTCGATTTTCGCTGAGGGAGGAAAACCGGAGTACC
>JAOCPT020592238.1:0-10379 GCA_026546935.2 Palythoa grandiflora | reverse complement strand
ATTCACTGTAAAGACTGCTCAACAAACAATGAAGGTAGTTCGCCTCTAAATTCAGCCGTACAATACATGTGTGGCGTAAGGCGTTTCATTTTCCAATAACTTGTTTTATTTTGCTTTTCTTGAATACAAATTGCTCACCGAAATAAGAACAATTTAAGGACATATTGGGGTTGAAATCGCCAAAAAATTGAGAACAATAACTGAATAAGCCTTGGCAAAATTTACTGGTTCTTATAAAAAAAAGGGTGTAATACATCGTGTATATATACAAATGGTTACTCGATAACTTAATCAAGGCATTCAGATGTTATAATGATAATTAGGATGATAAATAAGCACCAATTCCGGCGCCACAATGCCTTCAAAGACCAATATCTAACGTCAATGACACTTAGAGAATGACCTCTGAGTAATTATCAATCCATTTCTGTAATATTTACGAGTGAATCATTCTTGATATTGCATTGCGCGCGAGTAAATACAAAACAGTTACCGGTTTTATCGGATGTGAATAGCATCATTTCATCCAATATTTTCTTATTGTGGTTTTCTGGGTTTTGTGTCATTTTAGGGCCTGGCCGGCTCACAATTTAAGCTTTTAGTAAACGAACACAAACTAGAAAATTAGCGCCATTAGAAAAATCTAGCCGAACGAAGCGTAGGAAAATAAATAATCTTACATGTTGAATACAAGATCTTTTACATAAGAACAATATTATAAGAACATTATTAACGATAATTATTAACGAGTCTTATATAGTTTGGAGTAAAAACAATGAAAAAGTTATTCTAAGGTTACCGTATACCTTTGGAGTTGTTTTGCGTCAAAACGGTACAGTGCGTCTGTTTTAAACCTTAGATACCCAAACCGGAAAATTTAATTAAAACTTATAGAGCTGGCTTTTGAACTACTAAAAAAATTTGAGTCAAAATATTAATGAGTTTTTAAATGTTTTAATTCTCTAAAAACGAGTAACCTTAAAACAATCTAGTTTTGATTTCGCGCGCATTCCAACAGTAGGCATATCTGGTCACGTTACACTTGAAAGAAGCAACTTTCATCGGACCAGCAGATTTATAACCAGATTTGTACATGCAACAGGCAGTATAAGAAAGTAAATAAAAAATATAATTCCCGTTTTATCGACTGATGAGCTAAAAGGATATATATGTCAAAGATTAAGGTATCATAAAATGTAAATATTTGAATATTTACTGGAAAATTAAACATTTTTGGCTTTCAAATACACGCTGTTTTTTTATAAAAACAACTTAATAAGAACAATGAGGCTCAAATTTGCCAATATTTAAGAACAACTTAAGAACAAGCTCAGGTTGAGGCATGATAACTAGGAAAGTTTTTGCGGTATTGACTAAAACTTAGCGATATAGCATAAAACAGGCATAAAGACTGTAAAGACTGCTCCATAAACAATTAAGGGAGTTCGCCTCTAAATTCAGCCGTACAATACGTGTGTGGCGCAAGGCGTTTCATTTTCCAATACTTTGTTTGATTTTATGTTTTCTTCAATAAAAACCGCTCACAGAAATAAGAACAAATTAAGAACAAATTAATTGAGGCTGAAATCGCCAAAAAATTGCAATGAGCCTCGGAAAAATTTACTGTTTCTTATGAAAAAAAGCGTGTAATTGAATATGAAATTAAGGGTTTGCTTGCCGGCTTTCTATATATTTGTTTATATCAAGTTGCTCCGTGGATATTAAAACGCTTTGGTGTCACTCAATAAGCCCGAAATGTCGCTATGTACACGGCACGTTTTTTTTAAAAAACAAGCTGCAAATTTGGTTTAGCTTCAATATTGGTATTTTAACAAATCATATACCTGAAGCCTTAAGCATGGCTGGTAATGAAAGATCAGATGAAATATCGTACTGAAACAAAGTTTGCTTAAGTTCATTCTAATACGTAGGTACTTCCTAAAGACGGCGCTCTAGTTACGCATTTACTGATTTAGGAGGCATATACTTAAGCTTGATGAAATATAAGCACAATCACAATCACAAACACAAGCACAGGAAAAAATAAGCACAAGAACAAGCACAGGAAAAAAGAAACATTTCCCTTTCTCTTGCACTTGTGCTTATATTGTTTGTTTCACCAGTGTGAACATCCATGCAACAAGCATAATTGAAGAACACAACACACAGTCGATCCACTTTGTGCGTGCGTATTTTCCATTTTCTTGTGCTCATTTTTAAAACGTGTGTGAACATAATTTCCTTGTAGGCTGTGATTGTGCTTATTTCGCCGAGTGTGAACCAGGCTTTACTGTGCCGTATACTTAAAATTTTGTTTGACAATATCGGATATATTATTGTTTGTTGTAACTGAGACTGATATTCAATCAATATTGGCTGTTTGTGAGAGTGCACTCCAGACTTGTTTGTTTGTATTTCTTTCCGAAACTGGTAAATTACAGTCTTGATATGGTTAGGAAAGCAAAAATAACTTAATTAACCCAACAGTTCAATTTATTGTTTTAAAGGAAACTACGATTTAATCGATTTGGGCTTGACGGTGAAACTGAAGCTAAATAAACACCGTATACTCTTTAACGGCAACCGGTAGTGGTGCCTTTTTATAAAAACCGGTCATTTTTGGCCACAAGTACTACAACTCACTTTTCTTAATTTTTACGATAATTTTAGATTCTTGTGTCTAAGCATAAATAGCCATAACATTTTAAAAATAACATGCTTTTAATAAAACAAACGACTGAAAATGCCAAAACCTTGTAAATTGGATTTAATCAAATCCAATTAAACAAACTTGCCCAGAACTCGTGCGAATCCAAGCCTTGTATCTTTTAAAACTATAGTTAATTCAAAATGTTAAGGTCAATCTCTGCTTCATTTATTATTGTTGTTGTAAAATTCTCCAATAAAAATGTATGTAAACGTTACGGTTAAAACAGACCCGCCATATTTTAAACTTGAGTTGTTTCGCTTTCACCACGCAGGGCAAAAGTGTCAGCTATCAAATAAGTAAACTCAAGGTATTGAATGATAAAGATATTTATAGTCATAGTCTGTCAACACAAATATATATCCTGTGTTATTGTCGCGATCCGGTCGACTTAGTTCCGGAATGAAACCAAAACAAAACTTGAAACTTGGTTTCTTTTGCGATTTAACACGTACAAATACAAGGGGTTTAGTTTTTTCAAAAAGTGAACGGCACGAACTTCAAATATGCCGAACTTAATGCAAATGAATTAGAATATTGAACAATAAGATTTGCTCATTGCAATGCACATACGCATTTTAAAATAAATATAAGTTTGGTTAA
Organism: Palythoa grandiflora; assembly: GCA_026546935.2. Lineage (NCBI taxonomy): Eukaryota > Metazoa > Cnidaria > Anthozoa > Zoantharia > Sphenopidae > Palythoa > Palythoa grandiflora. The sequence goes on along the minus strand of JAOCPT020592238.1, from coordinate 7,069 downwards.
TATCAGTAAAGTTCGGCGTTTGGCCCGGAGGAATAGTAGAAATATTGCGAGTGTTTTTTGTAAAGTTGTGTCACAAACCTTTATGCTATTTTTAAGGCGATGTGTTTGTTCATGAATATTCTTCGCTGAAGTGCTTTAGTGGTTTCTTTTTCAAAAAGGCGAGTACCGGAACTAACTGACATGCCACATTTACTTTTCCTATATTGCTATATGGCCTATTAGCATGATTGTTAAGTAAATATGACACAGCATGCAGTTATTACTGTGAAAGATGGCCTTAGGTTATCATTTAGTTTAAAAGTCGAAAAATCTGGTCGTTTAAAAGGTAATAATATGAGTCTTAATTAATTTGTTAAAAAACACGGATGAAAGAAGTCTGAAATGTTTCCCGGTCGACATCATTACTTGGAGCGTATTTTCAAGCTTTAATCCAAATACCTTGAGTTAGTTTCAGTCAAAAGTGTAGGTTATCCTCTGAATTTACATGAACAGCTTGTCAAAAGGTAATTGGCATCTATTACTACACCGGTGGTTAAAGAGAAGGAATATAATACCTCGAGCACGTGCATCAGATGAATAGCAGGGCTAAATGCCAAGGAGGGGTTAAACGCAAGCACAGTATTATTTTCTCGCGATATAAATATAAGAACCATATTCATGCCCTCGGGTCATAACGCTGTACTCTATAAAGACAACCAAATACTCAATTTCCGGGAAAGCCAATATGACTATGAGTCACTGATATTAACCTCGCGTTTTCACAGGAAAATATCTATCTAAATTCTCTTCTAAAATCACCAAATAACAATGAACAATGGAAACACAATATAGTGCTTTTGCCAATAAGCTTTGAAGATCTGTTTTCATGTTTTGTGGTTTTGGAAAAGGCGACTTTTGCTTTCCCGCCAAATTCCGGTTGGGCGGACCGACCGCTCATAAATTATACATCAAGCCTCGACATGAGGCCGATCATAACAAAGTTTGTAAAACGTGATCGATCACAAGAACTATTGAAGCGTGACCCGGAGTTTGGCGATTCAGGGTTAAGAATGGCATTGCTGTGTAGTTTGTTGTGGATCTGGACCCTTTTCCTACCTTGTTGTGTAGAGGGTGGCCGTCCATTTCATATCCCAAAAACACTTTTTTCTCCTGCGTTGAAGAATGCTCATCTTTCGGAATTCGCACGTGAAATTCGTGCGGCTGGGAAAGGCTTCTTTGAGCAAAATGAACACGATTATGAGGAAGAAACATTCGTTCACGGTGCAAGAAAACGACGAAGCGCTTCAGCGAGCCCTATTACGTCTTACGTAAGTAAATTTATCGTTTCAAGGTGTTAGATCTTCAAAATTGCGATGTTTTATGTTAAATCAATGTTATCTGTTATGCTTTTGTGGTTAAGTGCGTTGGTAAAGTTTATGGTTTGCTCTTGTTCGGGTCATTTGAATATTTCTCTGTCTGGAAACCCCACGATCATTAAAAGTTACTTTCTTTACTTCTTAAAGAAAAACTTGAATGATTCCCACGATACGTTGTACATGTACTGGGCACCAAGTCCTCAAAAGCCAGAGAACATCTTGCTTCTTGCAAAGAACACCAAAGCGATACGAAGTCCTTCGAGCAACGTGTACAAGTCAACCAATTTCGGCCGAACCTGGAATAATATCAACGACAAGCTGAAAATCAATTCGACAGCATTTGCCCTGATTGACCAGATCTACATTAGCAAAGTAAATCCACTGTTGGTAAGTTGGAACTATTTCGAACGTGTTATTTCCTTTAATGTTTTAGCACAAAATGTATTGGACTGACCATATGCTCTTACGGCTTTGCCATTGTTTAGCGTATCTTTGATTTGAAGCGCGTGATAACACACACCCGTTCGGTGTGTGGGTTGGTTAGCTTGTGATAAATTCGCTTTATTTTTCGTTTTTTCATGTTTTATGCAATATGAAATAAATCTGTTCTTAACTGTTAACGTAAACATGGTGTGACTAAGTATTTAAAACTACCGAAGATATCTTTTTTTCTAGTGCACCGTGCAAGTGTGCGTGATTTAGGAGGTTTGCGTAATGACAGACAAAAAGCAAGATTATAATACAGTTCTGAAAATTTGTAAATAAAAAATTTGCAGTAGAAAAGTTACCTTCCCCCTAAGGCGGAACAATTATTTATTAAATAGAACTCTAGTGATTATAAACGAATTAAACGGAGTTTTATTTAACATTTCGGTTGTTTTTTAAGAACTTCAAGCTGTCACTTTTCAGACAGTATAAAGTACATGTCGTTTGCTCAGCAAACAGGATGCTATAGTAAAGGTGGAAAGAAAAACGCACAAATGAGTCCAAAACAATGTTAAAGCGACAGGACTGAGCATTTAGATTTCATTAGATTTTTGCACTTTTAAGATACCATCGTCAGATATGGTTTAAAAAAAATCGTATCCAAAAGGTGCCACTATGTCTTGACAAATGAAATGGAAAGTCATTGTAAGTGGCACAAAACTGCGCGTTTATTTGTCATTATCTTTACAGTTTACTTCCTGTAATAACAATTCATCCTGTTGTTTTGTAACTCTTTAAATGCTAATTTAGCCGCAAATATTTTTAGAATATCGATCATTCATTATTAACAATGCCCTTGCACGACTCGTTAAAACTTGCGGTTTCACTTCTACAGATGTTAAGACTTGCCGAACAAGATGTAAATTTAACAACCTTTTTATAATATGCCAAATGACTTATCACCAATTGAATACAATTTTTCTTTTATATCTTTTATTTGTTATCATATTATGCAGAGGACAGCTTAGCAATTAATAAACAGCATAATTTGTTGATGTGTATATGTCGGCTAGCTAGACCCGTCTTCCGTTTCATATTAATTTTTTTGTGTGGGTATGTACATTCAGATATGCTAGTACAGTGTTGTCCGTAATTGAAGAGCTCAGTGCAAAAAAATCCTAAGTGACTATTTCAGGTCGAAAAATAAATTTACGATTTTCTTGAATTTATTTGCACTTACATGATCTCCAGTGAATAATTATGCTATTCCTGCTTTTTTTAATGCTTTTAAAGAAGCACAAAACGAGCAAAAAAATTGACTAAACCATGGCCACATGTCTTGAGCAGTCACTGCGGGACAGTGGTTTCTCATGGGAATTACCTCTATTTGATACACAAATAGCTCATAAATTCTTTCACCACACGCCATTTGTAGGTTAATTTCATTTGTTTACAAATTTTGCTCTGAAGAAAAAAGTGGGTAAGCATTGTGTTTGTATAATTAAGTGTTTTTACGATACATTTTCCACTACAGAAGCTCCCAGGCTAGCATCATTAAGCCAGAATAAAGAAGTGCTTCATTTGTAATGTGCATCTATGGAGTTATTGAGCATGCAGGAGGTTGCTAAGCACGAAAAAAGCGTAAGAGAAGCACGAACCGTAGCTGAGTGCTTCTCTAGCTTTTTGAGTGCTTAAGCAACCTCCCAAGTGTGAACAGTTGGCACAAACCGCCAATGATATGTAGAATTACAAGTAGACTAGTGCCCAGGATGGCGCAAGCTACAAAAATGCCTTGTTGTTTGTGTAATGAATTGACGGATTATTTGATCAAAGTGAGGACATTCTTGGGTCTTAACAATGGTAAATAGCCTCAAAATAGTCTACAAATACTCTAGAAATCTTAATATTTGATAGAAAAACCTGTTTTTAATAAATTTTTAAGTAAATATTTCACTATTGTTTGGGATTTTGTGAATTCTGCGAGTTTGACCGAATTGTGCGGTCCTACACCCATGCTCCCTGTCAGAAGCAGTGATTTCTGAACGTCATTAGATTTTGATAGAAATTATTTATTGTTTGCTTTGCCTTTTTGAAATGCCTTTCAAAGACGCTTCTTTCGAAATCTTACTCCGATGGCGATAGAGCTGCTATTCTTGAGTCTTGTTATGCAGAAGTTAGAACTATCAGGAAACTGAAAACCATCGATATAGTGTTGATAAATGTTCAGAACTTTCAAAAGGATAGACTTTGTTCATTTCATAAAGTAATTGTCTTTCTAATTATCATGAAAAACAAAAAAAAAAGTAGACTCATTTTTGCAGATTGACAAAATTGCTGACGATGTGTGCTTGCTCCATTGGAGTTTTGTTCATGATTATAAGCCAATCAGAGTGTGCGATTTCACTTAACTATATTATAATGGTGGGTTGAGGAAAGAAAGAACTGATAAGTGTAAAAGTAAATTCATGCTTGATCTAGACTCTAAAATATTGTGAAAAGTGACTATTTCAGGTCAAAAAATAAATTTACATATCAACTCACTCAATTTGCTTGTGTCACTGTAATCTCCATTGAATAAAAAAAGCCTTCCGACTGTTTTTTCCTAATTAAAGCTATAATTAAAGAAAATAAGTGTAAAAGATGGATGTGAAATGCATGATTACCCACCATGGAACAATATTCTCGATTAACAAACTTTTGGAAGTTATAGAAGTTGGTGATATTGTTTACTGGTGACTTGCATGAACTCTTAAATATTATAGAACAACTTAACCCTTTCAGCCCCAGGCAATTTATCAACATCCAACTTCTTACATATCTCAAACAAAATGATACAACTGGTAACAAAAATTAAGGTATTGATCAAGTGGAATAATCTGTGAAAGTTGAAAAGCTAAATTCTCCCAAACTACTTGTATAGAAAGTATGGATCTTAGTCGAGAGAATTTACCAACACATCATTTGTCATGCTTGGGGCTTAACGGGTTAAAGGGAATATTTCGAGCAAGTTTCTCTATCTCTTCTGAAGCAAAACCTCAAAGCATTTGATTTTCACAATCGGGAACAGTGCCACAAAATTCACATATTTGTCTTTAGTTTTTTAATTAAAACACCTTTGCCAGTCAAGAATTTTACAGTCCCATCAAAGTTCAACTTAAATTCTTTGTGCTGGTATGCAGTGATTGTTATTTCTCCTTTTGTGGGTCAATCAACAGCCATTTAATTAGAACAAGTTTAACAAGTACAGCATTTGCAGGTTTGATACCCAAATGCCTTCTGTGTAATTGAAAAATTTCAGCAGCATGCCATTCCCGCCACTCTTTATTTAATTTTTTTATTACACTTGAGCCATCCAAAGCAACTGACAAGTCTCCATATACGCATCTCAGCAAACGGTCTGAAAATTAAATAAGCACCACAGCTCTGATCCAAGTAAATGTGGTACCCTTGTGGAAATTAATTTTTTGCTCTCACTCAACAATTTGCAATGGACTCTGATTTTAAAAACCAAAGTTTTAGAGTTTTAGTTATTATTTTTGACTATAAAAAATTGCGATAAAACATTTTTTAAAAACATTATAAAAAGGCTAAAAAGCTAGAAAGTCAACAACGTTTTGATGTTCTTGTAACATCATTATCAAGTCAAAAACTAATAAAATTATACACTCCTTAAAATACTATTGAGAACAATAATGACTAATTAAAGGACAGTAACACAGAAAAAGTGTCACTGTTCAAACAAAAAGTTTCGCACGAATTGAATCCTGTTTTTAAAAAATGTTTTATCACAATTTTTCTAGTCAAGTGTATTTCTAAATCTATTCTCTTTAGTTATTATTTTATTTAGAGTAAATTTGTGATGTGATAAATTGTAATTTGTTTTTCATTTTGGTACTATGTTTTAATTGCAGTGTGTTCTGACGGATATTACAAACAAAGCTCTTTTTATAACCAAAGACATGAGGACTTTTGCTATGCAGCGTGTTCAGTGGGTTCCATCACATATCCTTCCACACCCCCGTGATTCAAGATACATACTGGGTCATGACAAAGTTGGAAGAACAGTAAGTATGATTTTGGAAAAATATTTGAAATCAGCAAGTCCTCTGGCATTCGTAAATGCTTTGTTTGCAAAAGTAAAAGTATCTGTAGTTAGGAAAAAACATTCTAGGATTGGCAGGAAAAACCTATTGAAGGTTGGGTAACTAGAACCATGCATATTTTTTTATTTGGACCTAGAGACAAAATATTTACTGATCAGTGCATCAGATTTTACTTTAAAAAAGCACTCCCCTCCTCCTCATCCCCACGCCCACCGCTACACACAAAAAAGGATGTTGAAAACTTTGGTAGTTATGTGTCAGTTTTATATTTATGCACTACCATATTTCCTTGAATAAATGCCACCCTCGATTAAATGCCGCCCTTGAATAAATGCTGCACCTGAGAGCCAAAATATTAATAAATGCCGCCATCAAATAAACGCCGCACCTGAGAGCCAAAAATTAATAAATGCCACCATCGAATAAACGCCACACCCTTGAACAGACAACATAATGAAACATCAAATTTATGACGTTCACTATTTACAAGCGCAGAGTGGAGTTGTTTAAAACAGTTATTTTAAAGTTTGATAGGTACAGACAAGAATCTTCAACATCAAATTTGTCTGATTTCCTATGCGTTTTCAGGAACAACAAGTTGTAGTTTTAAACTGTAAAGCTTGATTGGTACAGCCAGGCAAAGAACTGTGTCATTTTTTCTACTTCTCTAATTCTTCAGCATTTTAAATAAATGCCACCCTCGAATAAATGCTGCCCTCGAATAAACACTACCCTCAAATAAACGCCGCCCTCAAATAAACAGCGCACCCAAAACATGAAAAATGTAATAAATGCTGTGGCGTTTATTCGAGGAAATATGATAGTTCAAAATTCATTTTCGAAATCAAGAAAATTTTAATTTAGTTGAGATTAAGTCAATCCAGTGCAATTGACATGTTTGAAAATTATGGATTTTATAAATTTTTGTCTTAGTATTGCTATTATTAGTGGATTTGAACTGAATTAACTTTTACAATGAACCATTTTTAAATTTAAATATTCCAAGACAATAAACAAAGAAATAAGATTTGTCTCACCAGACAAGGATTATAGACTCATAAATTATAACCTGATATGCACTAGTTAGAAGTTTAACTATTTGATATTTAGATTTAGCATATACCCAACCAGCGAATAGTGTTTTTCGCGCGCTCTGATTGGTTCCCTAAAAGGTGGATATCCAGG
>JAOCPT020592208.1:0-10380 GCA_026546935.2 Palythoa grandiflora | reverse complement strand
TTGCACTACTTCACGTGTCAGGGATCTGGTACTGAATTAATTCTAAACTGTATTGTCATTGGTGCATAACGAAAACAGTGCATAGAGTGTCGACCACTCAGAATCATCAATGTATTCCGTTTCATTGTTTGCTGTAAAATCATCGGTTTTTTTGTGCGAATGTTGATCTCATCTTCTAGTACAATATATTTGTTGTCGCTTTTGCCTGAATTATTTTCAAATGGATGTTTTTAGTCAAATCAGCTGAAATTTCTTCTAAGACAAAAAATATCTTCCAACTAAAATGATTGCTTCAGAACGCACTGCAGGCTACGAAAAGGGTACACTTTTTGCCTAAGAAAATCGTTTACTTTGCTCTGCATGCAACGTGGTTATCGACCATTTGAGGAAGTGTGTAGTTTATTCTTAATTGTTGCACAAAATGCATTTGTAAGGATGCAGAAGAGAGATTGTATCCTTTGAATATGTATAAAAGCTGAAAATAAGCTAAAAAAATCGCATAATTTACCGCATAATGAGTCATGAATTACCGCATATTGAGCCCTGAATTGTCGCATAATTTCGGATTTTTTATCGCACTTTATCAGAGGCCCTGTTAAAGTCATGACCATGGGACTGAGATGCAGGGATCTTACCTTTGCACCAACCATCTCACCGTGACAACTGGGTCAACTCAAAAGGTATACTGTTACATGAATAGTTGCACCATTATAAGGCTTTATAATGCATTATTTGAATAAATAGACATCTCTCATGGTGCTAATAAATAAAATTTTTTATCCGACTTGCCTGTTTACAGAAGATCCAAGAAGGTGTCTTGTGAATAAAGCTGTAAACAATAACATAACATACAGTAGGTAATGTTCCATTTTTATTCAAATATTACGTGCCCAGGCTGCTTAATATTTAATTTTGGACTTTAAGAGGGAGTGTTTATTCGAGGGAGGACACTTGTTAAATTTTGACCATTTTAGCCACAAAGACATTTGAATCTTAAGCAAATTTATCTTCTTCAAAATTAATACAAAACAAACAAGTACTGCAGCAACATGACTACACAGCCTAACAACAAAATAAACCTTTATAAACAAAATCTAAGAAAAAGTATTGAACATTCTTGATTCATAGTATTAATAAAACTCTCTTAAAGAGTTATACATTGGGGAAACTGGCCGCTGTTTAGGTGACCGTATCAGAGATCACCTCTATGATATACACAACAACGATCTTTCAAAACCCATTTCTCGCCATTTTAATTCCTCTAATCACTCTATTTCTAATTTTGTCGCTTTCGGCTTATCTCGCATCAACCGCGGCAACGATTGTCGCAAAACCAAAAAAATGTGACTTATTCATACTTTAGGCACTCTCAATTCCAATGGCATAAATGAACGCTTTGCATTTAATTAGAATCTTGTCATTCCTGAACCTTTTGTCTTTTTGTTTTTTGTCTCTTTATCCTTTTGTCTTTTCGACTTTTTATCTTTTTTCATACATTTGTTTTTTTCCTCACACATTTCTATCCCTTTGTTTCCTTTTGTAATCGTTGTTTACATTACTATATAACCACCTCTCTACTTATCTCTCACACACTCTACTCTGACGAAGGACTACAGTCCGAAACGTCAGTTTGATTTCACTACTTATGGTGTCAAAGTTAAAAATCATCAAACTGTTTCTATAGAAACATCGACGCAGCATCCGATTTTATAACATGTTTATAATTACATCATTTTGCAATGCAGCCACTTACAGTTATGTCCAATAGCACGATTATTGCATTTTGTCGATGCCGTATGATTAATTACCCCAATTCATTTACCACTTATCTTCTTCTGACGTTTATCAACTGTATTAAAGTGCATTCTAACCTTGCACACTTTGTGTTTCAGAGGCGATTCTGTATTTGTTTCAATCATGGAGCGAATCGATTCACTAAAAACGGATGACCAGCAAATGTCCGAACGGGAAGCAAAGTTCAAGCAGTTCGTAGCGCAGCTTGACGTATGTATCTCTTAAAATCTTTTTGTCTTAATCCTGTTGTTTCCTCCCAGTATATTTTATCCTATCTTACCTTTTTCCCAATTGTTTTCAAGGACGACCAAGTAAGGTTTCTTGATCACGTGAAAGTTGTAGAAAGCAAAGCAACAAGTCTAAAAGAAACACAAAACCCTTTGGCAATAGACACTGAAGATGGCCATCTCGAAAAACTTGACGCGCGGGAGCGAGAAGCCATGGAGTATGTGATTGCTGACAGCTTGAATGGGCTAAAGAGGATACTTTGTGAGATTGTGGAATCGTGGAACATTAAGTAAGTTCATTCTGCTCTTTTCTCTCTCATTTTTCGTAAAACCAAAATCAATATTAATGTAAATCATAGAACTGCATTTAAAAGGGAAGTGTTTGCACAAAAACAAGTCAGTTATGAGGTAGAATAAGGAAAATGGAGAGAAGTATTAAATCGATAACATCTAAAGATATTCATTGGTGAAACCTTTCAAAAGTAGACTAATTGACTTGTTTTTTACATTGATTAACCGGGTATATTGCTTCTTCTTCTTCTTCTTCTTCTTCTTGTTCTTGTTCTTGTTCTTGTTCTTCTTCTTGTTCTTGTTCTTGTTCTTCTTGTTCTTCTTGTTCTTCTTGTTCTTGTTCTTGTTCTTCTTGTTCGTGTTCTTGTTCTTCCTATTCTTCTTGTTCTTGTTCTTGTTCTTGTTCTTGTTCTTGTTCTTCTTCTTGTTCTTTTTCTTTTTCTTCTTCTTCTTCTTCGTGTAGATGAGAGATTTTTAGACAAATTTTGTTCGTTCACTTAGACATTTGTTGTATGGCATAAATAATTTTGCCACGTGTGCAATTTGCTCAGTAGACTACTCAACAAAGAAATTTGTCAAAATTTGGAGATAAGTTCATTTCTTTTGGGGGAAGTTGCCCGAGGGTGGGCCCTCCATCGTCATCTCCTTCGTTTTTTGTAACGCAATTGGAAAATAAGATAAGCGAAGCCATGCTGTAAATTATCCTACAAAACACGTCTGTTTCTCATAATAGGAGCCATATTTTTTGTTTTGCTTCTTCTTGCTTAGCCGTGCAACACGATAAAGCAATTTTGTTTCGCAACCAACCAAAATCGTTATCTTTTAAAAAGTAGTTTGATTTTCACGGGCAAATAATTTGTCACAAAAACTTTACCATGAAAAATTTGCTAGTTTAAACCCGCCTCTAAGTATTGAATGTTTTACGCGTTTCAAGGTTTCAGGAGCTTATACAAGCAGAGAAGAAGAAATTAAGAACGTTACCGGTTCCTGTACGTGAAGGCAAGGTAAGGGAAAGAAAGATGATCCTCAGTTTAGTTTTCAGTTGTCGAATAGTAGAAATTTAGATAATTGCGGATAATTTAGAACAAATACAGCATTTTATTTGCCCATTCTTAACTCATTTGTTTGAGTTGAAAGTGTACATTTTTTTTCCATTTCGGATTGGGATGCATGAAACAGTTGCCTCCGATTTGCTTTGTTTTATTTTTTTTTCAATTAAAGAAAGAAAGCTTCCTTTTTGTGACCTATACTTAACCCTCTAAAACACTGACCATTGCGTCAAGCTTTCGTCCGGTTTCTCGTCAATTTAAGGCCAAGGTTTTTATTTTTCTTGTTGTCTCATCACACGCGTTAAAATTGGTTATAACTATGCCCTGAGCGGGAAGTGAATCCATCAGGGACTACCACACTGGCAACGTAGCAGTTTTATGATATTTGTGTGGCACATGATTTTTTGTTCCATTTTCCATTTTCCGTGCTGGCCTCTGCCCTGGCCTCGGCAAAGCCGTCGTGGCTAAGCCTCGGTCAGTGCAGAGGACCGACCTACTTGGCACAAGAGCCTCAACAAAAACAGGCAAAACCGGTGGGCACATACTACGCAACACAAAGGGTCACCACGAGGTCAGGTTACTTCGTGACATTTGGTTAATGGCATTAGTTTCCAGATTTCTGATTGAATTTCCATTTTGCAGCTTTCTGCATCAGAAACAAGGGAAGATTCAACTGATTCATTGGAAGAATGTACTCAGGGTTACAACTTTGAGTCACTTTGCAGTACTCCTTCATCGTCTTACATAATGTCTTCGTGTCCTGAACCAGTTATGAGCACAGACGAGTCAATAGATTTAGAGAGTAGGGTTTCCATATCTCGTAAGAAGGAAAAGGAGACTCTTCCTTGTTTTGAATTCTCAGCTGGTTCTGTTGAAGGTGTTTCAGAATGGTTTTCAATCAACAACTCAATGCCGTGCTCTGGTGGTGAGGTAAACGACATGCCGCAGGTGGTTGTGGATGCAGGTCGGAACGTGACTGCTGAAGAAGAAAGTGTTTCCCGTTTATCAGGTTGGTATAGATACGCCATGTACAGTAAGCATATAGTGGTACTGAATAGTCCTTAAGAACACCTGCAGTTTTAAATATTGCCGTCAAAAAACTCCAAATTTTACTCTTTTTTATTACTTTGTAACACAGCTTATTTGCGTCTCTTACAGACCCGCGTGTTCCAGAGTTTATCAGTCCCGAAAAACAGACGCCATTACTGCATGGTACAATGAGAGGAAACTCATTAGATGTACAGAGAAGATCGTGCTCTAAAACAGGACACAGGCGGGTTGCTTCCATGCCTCCAAGAGTAACCATTACTTGTACTGAGGGGGTCACCAAGGACTTGGAAAATGTAGACATACAGAGTGCAGGAGGACGGCCTGGGGGCGAGATTCTTAGAAGGCAATGGAGTGAGTCTTCTCTAATGTCCGCTGCCCAGCGCAACGCAGGGGTAAGTTCTTTGTTGCCACTAAGGATTGTGGGATGAATCTTGTTCTTCCTTTGTTGAAAAAAAGGGTTCAGGAAAATGGCACTGAATTTTAGAGTGTTGGATATTATAAAAAGCCTCCAAAACTGGAAAGTATCGAAAAAGTTTAGAACGTGGAGCAAATGTCTGGAAACAATCTGGATTTTCTCGACTTGACTTTCGTTGAAAAAAACATCCACTGGATCTTTTTAAAATAGTTATCCAGAGAAACGGAGTTCAACATATCGACTGTCACACATACAATTTTTAAAACTAGCGCAACACATGCAGGCAGTAGAAACATTGCCACTTTGTAAGACTTTTGTCTGAAACTATTACTGACCTAATTTGAGTCGAAAAATTGGAGAAAAGGTCTAAAAAAGTCTGGACTGCTGTTTTTTAAAGCCGGATCTGTACGAACCGTGAATAAAATAATTAAATTGGAGTCGAAAAAGTAACTTACTTTGTGGGAAAATTTTAAAATTTGACGATCTTTTGATATATTTTGTTTTTTCGTATTCTTCTTATGCTTGTGCTCTTTTATCACTCTTACTATAACTGCTACTGTCACTGCTACAACTGTCAAATATGATATTTTAATTATGTAAGAAAAATGCTCAGCTAATGATAGAAGACTTAGTTATTTACCAGAGATATTTTAGCATTAGTCCCGGGTTGACTTTGTATTCTGTATTTTAAGTAAACGAAAATTTCCAATCAATAAAAATGACATATGTGAAATTTACTTAAAAGGTGTATTTACGACTTTTAACAAGATGGCTTCGTGGTTTTGCGACTTTTAACAAGATGGCTTCGTGGTTTTGCGACTTTTAACAAGATGGCTTCGTTTATTTTTGTTAACGTTTCTTAGTGTTTTTGACGTCCTAACTTGCTTCGCATCTCTTTTTGTTTGGGCTTTACTGGCTCGTGACCGTTCTCCAGTCTTGCTTTTCTTCAGATTGTGTGACTTCATTAGATTAATCTGACTATCTGCTTTGAGTATGAACTTGTTTTTGTTATGAGTGATTATTCCATCGCGAACTCCACGTTCAAGAACAGATTTAACGCTGTAAGGTGCTTTTGGGCCAAGTTGTCCAGTTGTTTTGAGATATCTTAAAACTTGCCTTGCAGTTGATCCATGGCGTCTGTGCATGCTTGCTAAAGCACTGTAGACAATGTCGCAAGGTATCGTTTGCTGTGGCTTTGGCGGTGTCCTGCTGTCTTTTTTCATCTTATTTGATATCAGACCAACTCTGAAACAGAAAGAGTACGTCACGGCTATTGACGCACGCGCAGTGTAAAATGTTCGACTTTAATTCGCTCGGGGGTGAAGTGGGGTTAAGTCAGAAAAACAATCCGAGAAGGGATGTTTGAAAGGCCAAGCGATTTGTGCAGTAGAGAATAAAATCATTCATCATTTTAAACAGATTTGAACTCACTAAAACGTATAAAGTTGAAAAAGAAATGAAACTTTTAACCAAATTCTTGTTTTGTTTTGATAAATGAAATGATTTAGTGAATGTAAATTTTTATTTCCATTTTGAATCATATTTCATGTTTTCAACTTCGTACGTGAGGGTTGGGGTGGGGTATTGGTAGGGAGATGCGAACAAATACTACTGTGGACCTCATGTTATAACATTTAAGGGGGAAGGGGTGGGTGGTGGCAGGGTGATACGAAGCAACACCATAGTGGACCTCACGTTATGACATTGTAGGGGGGGAGGGGTTGAATGCACACCCCCTCTTTCCTACTCATAAGCCAGAGTAGTCGGATGCACTCTTCAATTGCCATTCTTTTATTCATGGTTCATGTAGGATGATGGTGTGCCAGCGAAGAGTGAAACAGAGGTGGTATGCGTTACTCCTTGTTTGATTTCCCCGGAGGAGAAGAGAGAATTCAACAAAGTTAACAGCGAGCTAAGAACTGAAGACTCTGAAAAGGAGAATTTGTCTAACAAAAGCCCTATACTGAGAAAGAAAGATCTTATTTTTAAGCGAAGTAAACTTGGAAAAGGTAAGCACAAGAGCGCGTATTTCGATGATATTGAAAATACCAACTAACATGTAAAAATTCTGTTAAGCTCTTGTAGGAAAAAGTTAAAGTGAATGCAGGAGTGTCGGATTAGTTTGCCTCTACGACCCATGTAAGCTGAGATTTTTCAATCTGTGTCTGACTCAGTGGATTTTTGGCCGGGTAGTCTGTCTTTCCTCCCTGTTCATAATCGACGCCAACTAATTACATCAGTCCGTGGAGATAGTGCTCGTAAGGGACTCCGTGTCCTATTCATTGTCTACTATGGATCCTTCCTAATGAACTTATCAACTCGTCTTATTAACTTTTAGAAATAAACTCGACTAACAAAGACATCAATATCAAGAATATTTAAAAGTCAAAAGTGTAATAAGGGGATTTTGATAACTTATCCTTCAATCTGCTAATCAGCTAGTAACGATGGGTCAATAGATGTAACTATAAATATTAATATATTATATAGATATATTCCCTCAGAGTTTACGAATAGTTAATTACCTTTAACCACAACATCAGTAATTAACCTGAAACAAAAAAGAAAGATTTTTCTGTTAGACTCAATGAGCCCTTTGTGTCATTTTAATTGCACTTTTAACATACCATAATCTTTGTGTCTTTGTTATCCTTCTTTCTAATCAACTAGGAAATGATAACTGCGCTTGCGCTGAAGATATTTCAGAAAAAGGTAGGATTTTATTTAGAACTGACTGCTTGGGTGTCTACTACTAGTAATACTACTATTATTATTGCTACTACTACTATAACTACTATTACTACTACTATTACTAATAATATTACTGCTACTAATAGTACTACTAATACTGCTATACCCAATTCCAATTATACTCTCAGATCCAACGACAAGTTTCTGCTCTCGCCTCCGAAATGTAAAACTTTTTCTACCCTTGTTGACAGAGCTTTTGTGGCTGCTGCACCACGATTATGGAACAGCCTGCCTCAGTCGATAAGAAACACTTGTGAATTTTCAAACTTTGAAAAAGCTGTCAAAACGTTTCTTTAGTTTTAATTTCATTTTAAAAGTCCATAGGTTACACAAGATTTTCAGTTTATTAGAATTATTTAGGAACTTAATGTAATATTGTGAGGGGCATTTGAAAACCTTGTTGAATTTGCGCGATAGAAACGAGTTATTATTACTATTATTATTATTATTATTATTACTACTAATACTAATACTACCAGTACCACTACTACTACTAGTGCTACTACCACTACCACTACTACTACTATTACTACTACTACCGACTACTAGTACTACTACTACTACTACTACTACAACTACTATTACTGCTATTACTGCTACTACTACTACTACTACTACTACGACTACCACTGCCACTACCACTACTACTACTTTTACTACTACTACTACTACTACTATTACTGCTATTACTGCTACTACTACTACTACTACTACTACTACTAATACCACTACCACTACTACTACCACTACTACTACTACTACTACTACGACTACCACTGCCACTACCACTACTACTACTACTACTACGACTACGACTACCACTGCCACTACCACTACTACTACTACAACTACCACTACCACTACCACTACTACTGCGTCTACCACCACAACTACTACATCAGTCACAACATCTCTGTTTTCCTTTGTTCATTTATTATTTTGAGGCTTAATTATTTCTACATTCGATCATTTGCAGCCCTGTCAGTTCCAATACTGGATGGTTACGATCATACACAGGAAGGGTTACTAGTAACTGATGGTAAGGAACCGGTTCTGGTTTTTGGCTCGTGGAAACGAAGTACTGAAGTGGGTCTTAAACTTGATATCGCAAAACGTGTAACAATAGAAATGCATCTTAGCCAATCAGAAGAGTCACAAACAAACGTGTAACAAAAGAAATACATCCTAGCCAATCCGCAGCGTCACAAACAAACGTGTAACAATAGAAATACATCTTAGCCAATAAGCAGCGTCACAAACAAACGTGTAACAATAGAAATACATCTTAGCCAATCCGCAGCGTCGCAAACAAACGTGTAACAATAGAAATTCATCTTAGCCAATCCGCAGCGTCACAAACAAACGTGTAACAATAGAAATACATCTTAGCCAATCAGCAGCGTCACAAACAAATGTGTAACAATAGAAATACATCTTAGCCAATCAGCAGTGTCACAAACAAACGTGTAACAATAGAAATACATCTTAGCCAATCAGCAGCGTCACAAACAAGTCGAAGCGAGACCGCAGCTAGGTGTTAATCGCAGGGTTATGTGGCACTAGTGAGAAGTAGTGGCTACATTTTGCCATTGGTAGGCATATACTAAAGTCACGATTTAAATTGTATTTCGTATCTTTGTTTTAACAGAGAAAGATCCCAGCTCAGAAGACAGATAATTCCGTGGGCCGTCAGCGCAGGTCTGAAGAGTTCTAACTACATGAACATATTCTATGAGAAACATTTGGACGAGTCACTTGAAACTCTAAGAGGACGAATGAACCTGTCTCCAGCACCTCCGCTGCTTTAACTCAATTTATGTTGTAAAAAGAGACACGTTCTACTAAAGTAAAGAAAAGCGGACAACTGCAGGAAAATTTTATATAGACTACATTACTTATTTTGAGATCTTTTTAAAAATGTTCAGTCTAACATAATTGGTGTAGAGATTGGTATATGCTATTCCTCAATTTTCAAAATGGTTTACGGCTGGACAGTTATCTTGAAAAACTTTCCTCTGTTTTAAAATCGTGCATACGGACTACAATAGCGGTGCGAAGGCTGGAAGACAATAAAAACTCACGAGTAAGAACCTACATTTTCCAACGTTAGCCTAAACAGGTTCTTTACGTAAATGGTAATTAGCACAAATTTGGCTGTTTAGATTCTTAAATAGGTTCTTATTTTCTGAAGAAAAAAATAAATTGTAGTTAATAGAATACATTTGTATTCAGCCCATGCATTCCCTATATAAAATCTGCATACAATATAAGCATTTATGTAAAAATGAATATAATAAGAAAAAAATTGAAGCACTGATCAAATGAATTTTGAAGTCCCCCTTCAGAACATAACATGCATGTACTATAATATTAGACTTGTCAAATTACACTCGGCTCTAACAGATTTTATAGAAAATAAAAACCTTTTTCAAATTTTAGGTAAAACAGATTTTTGTACATGTACAGTATATAGTGGGGGTCCAACTGGTTAATTTTAGCCTAACAAATTCATTCTTAAAAACTAGGTTCTTACTTATGGATTTTTACTGTAGTAAGGGTAGCAAATTATAAATGCAAACACGGTGGTATTTTTGGCCGTTTTACTTTTGGGGATCTTCAAGCAACGATTACTTGATCATTTACTAATATTCGAGAGACTATCAGAAGGGCCAAATATTGCACGCACTTCAAAAATTCTGGATCCATTGGAAGGCAGATACATATCGCTTAAAGTGCCTATATCACCAAAATGGGTTTTTATTGATTCGGATAGAGCAAAAAAAATTGTTTAATAAGTTCTTTT
>JAOCPT020592164.1:0-10381 GCA_026546935.2 Palythoa grandiflora | reverse complement strand
ATTGATAAAATACCTCAAAAGAACTCCTAATTACTCTTTCCCTAGTAAGTTTGCCAAGATAAAGGAAAAGAACAACTGTTATTTGAGATATTTGTGCAAATGAATGAGGTCTTTTTATTATTTGTCATTTTTCTACAATTGTATCTAAATTGTACCAATTTTCTATGACGCTCCATGACTCTAATCGAAATTCCATGACTTTCCAGGTCTGAAAAATGAAATTCTAAAATTCCATGACTTTCCAGGTTTTCCAAGACCCGTATGATCTCTGTTGCACCCACACTAACATTTTCATCAACCCTGGACTACAAATGCCAATAAGAAAATACCCAATTTCAGGACCATGTTTTGCTTGACCCTTTTTTTTTCATGCTGCACAGATTCAAAATGAACAGTGACGTTAGAGTTAAACTCAAATTCCCTCATTCTCTCCATCCACACTAAGATGCTGCACCTCTGTTTTAAAAACCTTCACTTTGGAAAGAGTTTGGAAAACCTCCATTTTTGGTGATATACATCTCCATTTTTGATCAAATTAGTGTGGATGGAACTAGGCAAAAATGAATTTTAAAAGTATGCATTTTCAAATGAACATGAAAATGTATTAGTGTGGCTGGGGCCTTTACATCTAGGATCTTTGTGAAAATCACCAAAAATATTTACAGTGAGAGTTAACTGTCTGTACACCTTCAAAATCTAAAAAATCCAGTTTTTTCCTGCTTTTTAACATAAGCTTTCTAGGAACTCAAACTTTCTTAAGTTAAAAGAGAATAGCCAATTCTGATCAAAATTTAAAATAAAGAATAAAAAAAAACATTAAAGTGCTACTTGGATCAAAATTTTAGACCATTATTTTTTTGAAGAAATCAAATTTAAGTTGACGTGCCAAATAAACAATTTACCAAACCATTTTGAGATACGAAACCTGGAAGTGTGTTTTTTGGGGGCTTCAATTTGGTGTTTTTACGTCCGCCATTAATCGAGTTGGAATCGCCCGGTCACGCTGTGTTGAGCATGAATGAGCGGATATGGCGTCAATGACTCAACCCGCGCCATTGAAAGTCACAGGGAATTTCTTTTCGCTCCCTGCCATTGAAGAATATAAGATAACTTTTAGAATCCCAGGATATTTTAGACATAATAGTAAAACTTGAATACGAAATATCAAAGCAAGCATGCAATGAGTTGAGTCATTGACGTCATACAACAAAACTGCTGTTCCAAATTTGAGGGCTCATGGATTCCCATTCTTGTAATGGCAGACAGGATTTTCGCTAAGTTTAGCAGCAAAATTTTCACAGTTACAGATTTCATACAACTTTTATTTTTGGGAATTTATATTTTTTAACATTTCCTATAACTTGGCCAGAAAATTTTCGAAAAACAGAGGTATCGATTTTCATACTAGTAGCACTTTAATGAATTATTTTGCGAGTTTATTTTTTCTAAATTTATTAATGTGGTCTTTTGAAATTTTCCAAGGCTTTTATAATAAAATTTCAATTTTCTTCCAATCCCTGAAGACATTCCAGGGTCTCCACAGCTCACATGAACTCTGGTTGGCATAACTCTAATATATATTGAGCCATATACATTCAGCTGAAATTATAAAAATAATTTCTTCTAATAATTTCAGGTTTTTTAGAAAATTATGCATTGGAGAAAGAGTTTTTGATACATATTTCTTTGTTGGTCACATGTTTCCCGATGAATCTTACCAATATATTGCAGGGTTTTTTTTTTCAGCATTCACAATTACTGTTTTTGTTGCACCATTAGTTACTAGGGTATATAAATATATGCGTGATAATGATGCAAAAAATATAACATTATAATTCTTGCCAACTTTTGTGGATTAAATCTGATGTTGGTTCATCTAATATCCAAAGAATTCTGTTCAACTACACTTTACTTCCTTTTTGCTTTTAAAGCCTTCATCCTCATTTGACGCTGCTTCTTCAGAACATCAACCTCTCTCTTTGCCTGCATGACATACTGACTGCAAACAATTTGAAATAAAGTTACTAAATGATGCTAAGAAAACAATAATTTTCAGTGTTTTCATAGAGTTATTGTAAAACCAAAAGTGGAAGTTTAGGAGAACAAGATATAATCAGTGAAAACAAAAGCCCCAAGTGGGGAGTTTTTCCGGTTTTATTTTGAGTTCTCTCCATTTTCCACATGTGTTTCTATAATTCTATGGGAATATGGAAATAAAAAACGTTTTCAATTATTTATATAAAATATTCGAGAAGCTAAGAAACTAAAACATATAATAATATTATCAAAGTTTAAGTTCTCCTTTCTTGCATAATGGGGTGGATGCTGGACTATATTTATAAAGTTTATTCAAAAAATGGCAATCACTAAGGTCTTTTCCAAGACATTTTAAAGTGCCACTACAATGAAAATCAACCTTCTTGAATTAAATTTTTTCCTATGGGAATCTGTTCAAGGGTGTGTTAGAAAGCATTTTACACACAAAAAAACTATTGAACAACTCCCCAATGGGCATCGCAAGATTCTGCTTATGTCAATTACTTAATTTGAAGGTCTGCAAAATTGTGACAGCCTTGTACAACACTACAACAAGGGGCCATAATTCAGTTTCAGTTTATTTTTTACCACATTACGTTACAGATGATTTATCACAAATATTTTAAGATTAAAAAGAAATCATTTACATGTGGTGGAGATATATTTATACCAAATGACCCTAACCCAAGGAAATGATGAATACAAAAGATTGTTGACCCTTCCATACCCTTTTTAAACTGTAAAAATTCAAGGACTTTGTAAGGACTTCTAGCATTCAAGGACTTTTCAAGATTGTTTGAACACTGGATGTAGAAACATGGCTTTCAGCTATTAATTGGTGCATTATATAAATGTCATTTTATAATAAAACATATAATTATGTACCATCCTTGAAATTTATAAGACTACCATATTTGCTGAGTCGTGTATAAGTCAATACCATGTATAAGTCAAGCCCCATAATTTTTTTGGGTCCAAAATCAATTCTTTTTTAAAAGTTTATCACAATTTTAGTTATTGCATACATGTGTGCTGGTTAAGGTCAGCTTTTTAGGCTGATTTTCTTCTCTCATGATATATATAAAATTTTATTATAATCGGAAAGAGAAAAAACTGGGAATGGCATAAAACTTACTTTAATGCAGAGAGTTCCTTTATTAGACCTTTGATCATCTCACAACCTTCAGTTGTAATTTGACCATCCACAGGCTGAGCAGGTGTATCTCTAAACAATGCCTTCCTACAGGAAAGGAAGAGAAATATGTAACTTCAGTTTTGAATGTTGTTCCATTTTAACACTTCAAATATATTATGCGATCTATTATGTTAGTACTGAGGGATATGGCTCCGCCAAGTGTTGAACATTTGTGTCGCCTGCTTTTCCGCCAAAGTTGACTCAGCTTTCCATCCTCCCAAGGTCGGTAAAATGAGTACCAGCTTCTGCTAGGGGCTAACCTGTGATGGATTAGTGTCCCATCCAGGGGGAGTTAATGACTCTCATCGGCTTAACACTACAGAAACCTGAGATAAGCACCAGCTCCAAATTATGGGCCACTTAGGCTCGTAAAAGGATTTAGCTTAGCTTATTTACATAGGGTTACACTGGAAGGGTTGTTTTCAACATATGTAAAATAATCTAAATGAGCCAAAGATCACTTACAGTATTTTTTGGCAGTCTTAGCATGTTTATGTACAACAGATTATATGTTTGGAAAACAATTAATTTCTCATGCATCCCGAAGCACGAAAATTAAAATCTGTGAAATGCTTATCTCATTTTGAGAAAATCATGAATCATGCCAAGACCTCCCCCTACCACCCCTGTTAGTAGCAGACTATCTAAAACCCTCTATTGCTGAACCCTGCAATCACTTGTAAAGTGCTTATAAAAGCAACGAATAACCACTTTATAAATAATTATTATTGTTGTTGTTGTTGTTGAGGAAGGTTATGCCCTGCTCCTCAGTGCATTCCCAGCTCCTTCTTCATAGATAAACTCCTTAGTGCCCCAACAATAACTCTGTTCCTATGCCACTGTACTTCAAGGTATCTTTGTTATTAATAAGCAACATTTGATTTTCTAAAAACTACAAAGTCATTGAATCATCATTACCATAATTGTTACTATGCATCAATCAAGTGCCCAGTACGAAGGGGGTTGGGCAGGGGAGTGGTAGCTAATCATATGACATTTGAGTTTTTTTCAAACTCACCACCCAGGTGATTAAATTTCATTCACTTGGGGTCCAACTTCCTTAGGGCTACAATTTGTAAAATTCTCTTCCTTCTTTTGCTTAATGTGATTGACACAGATATTAAATCTGTAATTATAATTTTGACTGACAACTAATATAAAATTACCCTTGACTGGCTTGGTTTGGGGTCATACATGTCGCAGCTGTTTGAATTAACTGTGAGTCAGAGACGTCTTCTGATTTTAGTAACTCTTCCATACAGATACCAAAATCTCTGCTGACTCCTCCATTGCACAAAATGGTTCCACCACAAGACTCTGTGATAGCCACTGCAGTGGCTGTACTTATTGTGGCACTGACTACTGAGCAATTTTCATTGGTTGCTATAAGATTGTCAGTTGAATCCAACTTTTCATCACCATCTTTTCCACAACTCGACTTGATATGTGGGATACTGTCAACCCTTAAGGTTGTATCAACAGCTTTTTCACATCTGTCTGAAACTTCAAATGTGTCAACTGTTGTTCTGACTTCCCCACATTCTGGAGTACAAAACACCTCTATCTTTTGTTCTTTCTCCAGAGTATTAACATCAACCATTTCACCATGTGTTAACTCCTTGCTGCTAGCTGTTACAATGACCACATTATCTGTACTAGCATTATGGGATGGTTCACTGCTGTCTTCTTTAAAATCAACATTCACTAATTCTATTTCACCTTCATCATTGGTTTTGTTGGCACAAATGTCACCCTGCCAACCATTTTCATTTATTGTACAATTTGCACTCTCAGTGACATCCTTGGGGCTGACTACATCTTTCGTACTACTGACATTCACTGAAGGATCATTACTTGATAAATCATCTGTATTCACACTATGGACTCCATCAATTTCATCCATATTTTCTTTTTTTACTTCTCCAGCCCTTATCTGATCTGTCACATAATGTGGATCAATTTTCTTCAAACTATTTGAGTCCAACACACCAACACTACTATCGCTGACACTCATTGGACTCTCTTCCTTATCACAAGAAGCAGACGTATCCTTTAGCTGTGTTTGATTAATACTAGGAGTATTATTCATAGTGTGAGGTTTCTCAGCAACAGTACCATGACAACATGGATCTTCAAAGCTAGCCTTGACTGCAGGAAATGTATCATTTGTCATTGGATCAGCTGCTTTAACTGTGGTTAACTTTGGTTCTTCAACAGCTTTCTCATTTAGTTCAGAGACATTAGCTAGTTCTGTTTCCACTTTGGTTGCTTCATGCTGTTCTGGGCGTGCAGCTCTTTTCAACTTCTGCATCATAAAACAATTTATGTTCTTATAATTAATAACTGCACATTACTATTCAGAAAATGTACAAATTTGTTAGAGATGGGTATTTTTCAGAGTGAGAAATATTTTCGAGTAATAACATTGGTAAATATTTTAATCCTTTAATCTGCAAACATGACTTAAGTAACTTCTCTCTGTACAAGTTTATTTTTTTTAAAATAATTATGCTGTTTGAAAGGATTTTACTGAGACATGCAGCGAGTGCTTCTGTTGTGTCTAATAACCAATCCCCACAACTCAAAGTAGCTACTAAAGAGCCACCAACACAAATTTTCATTTAGTTTTTTCCCCCAAAAGGGTTTGATAAATGGGAACGTTTAAGAAAAAAATTTTTGAAATTGGTTATAGATTTTGTTTGATTTAATTTTTAACCACATTAGAAGTTTGCACCTTGTTGGTTCATGCTGACTGCGCTTTGAGGGTGACTGGGTAATGTCATTCTTGACAACTCCAGATCAAAAAGCATAAAGATGGAGATAAATCAGTCAAAAGTTTGGACGTGGAAGAATATATGAGTTTTTCCTAACAGTTCTTTTAACCATTCCTCCAGTGAGATACTAGCAATCACTTGTACATCGAAGTTGAACAACAAGAAAGTCAGAAATAACATCACAACCCCATTTTCCAAAAACACAGTCATTTACTGTAACCAAAATGGCTGAATATTATGCTAGTTTGAGCTACCATAGAAAAAAATTAATTTTCGTAACCAAAATCAAAAATATTTTAGAGAAGCACATTATATTTTAAATAATTTGAGTTAAAAAAAATCAGCATTAGTGGCACTAGCAAAGCCATTGCAAAGAAAAGACTGATGACTTCTATCTTTTGACTCTAAAATCATTAATACAATGATTTTATTAATTATAGATTGCATCAACACAGTGTTCTTCGTTTGATTAATTCCTGCTGGGGTGAAGTTGGGGAAAAGATAGGGATTGCAACCTATACAAAATTCTTTTTTTTTTCATAATTATGGGAGTTTTAAACTTTTTAGAACAACACAGTTTCGCTCACAAAAACCATGTAGACTTAATCCATGAAACCAAATCACCACATACTGATAATTAAATTACAAGAAATAAAATAAACTGGTCTTGTTTTTAACTTACAGTGTCTTGATAACTCTGAATCTTGCTGTCATTTACGCGCTGTGATAAAGGTACATCATCCAATGAAGCAGAGTCATTTTGGTGCAATTTGAAAGTGCTATCTCTATTTTCAATTTCTTCCTCTGAAGGTTTGTTGTCTGCAGGGTAACATGTTAACTGATTGACAGAGGTATTCCACTCTTCATTACAGCTTTTTATGGAAGAATTATTATTCTTGTCCAAACAACAGCAAGTAACTGTTTGCAGTGGGGAGTTGGCTGTATTCTTAGCTGTAAGTTCATTAACTGAATTTCCTTCATCATGTAAAGTACAGAAAGAGTTCACGATGTCTATGTATTGTGGTTGTGTGTCTTTCTCCTTATATGGTTCTATGTTTACTGCTATAGTTGTGTCTAGAAGGTTTCCCTGTTTGATTCCTTCTAAAGCGCGATCTTGCGTCTCTCTACTGTGACATAAGTCTGGTGTACAGTTGCAGATATCAGTGCATGAAGACAGAGTTTCAACTATATGACAAGTATCTCTGCTTGTCACAAGATCACACTCTTCGTGGGAACTACTATGTTTGCCAGCAAATACTTGATAATGAAATGCTCTCTCTTTACAATCTGGGTTACTGTGACAACCACAAGAAGATTTCTCCCCTTGAACAACATTTTGTAAAACTCGTAAAGTTTCTCTCAACTGCCCATCAGTCTGGAAGTCCATTGCTGCAACTTCTCCACTTTGACACACAGATGTTGCAAACTGGTTCAAATCACTTTGTGATTCATAATTTTCTACAGATTTGCAAAGCTCATTAACAACTTCACTCACAGTTTTCAGATCATGAGCACTGAACTTGCATTGTTCTTCCCTTGGAATACGTGTGGTAATGATCTTGTCTGTTGAAAGCTGTAATGAAGCATCACTGTTTGTATTTTCAACATCAAATGTTGCTGTTTTGTTGCCCCAATTTTCCTGTTTAACCTTCTGAGATTGGCTTAACCCATGTTTGTTTCCACCATTTAAAGTTAGTTCTACCACATCAACGCTCTTAATGCTATTTGCAGTTGCATTTCCACGCCCTTGTTCTTCAGTACCCTCATTCTGATGTGACGACTGAAGCCACTCCTCAACTTTCCTTATAGAATCACTATCAGTTACTGCATTTGAGCTAGCACTGTTGATGGCTGGTACACAATCTATTTCCTCAAGTGAGACAACATTGTTTGTGCTTTGAGGAAAACGCTTTTTCAGTGACAAAAGTTTGGATTCAGAATAATCTTCATCCACATTTTCTGTTCCCAAAGGTTCTTCCCTTTTAATTTTTACAATCTTGTTTTCAGATTTTCCTTTCTTTAGTGTTTTAGTTTCTCTTTTCAACTTTATATTTGTTTTGACTGGAGCTTTCCTCTCCATTTGGGCTTCTTTTACAAATGTGACCTCCTTTGGAAATTCTTTTCCTTGTTGTTTGACTGCAGGTGAATGTAAAACATTACTGAATAGTATATTATATTTTTACTGTTTGCTTATTGTATATCATTCAGTTCCAAAGTTTGTCAAGATAAGGAAAATGTTCATTGAGACAAAAAAGCTGTCACCTCATAATCACTTCAAAAACTTGTTTTTCAATCAAGTGCCTTCCCTGAATACGCCCTGCAAAAAAATGTCTGAAAATTTTATAAGTGCTGCAGCACTTTTTCCAGTAAATATGGTAAATAACCCTCATCCTGCAAAGACCAGTTTCACAAAAGAGCAAAAATGGTTTAACTTTTAAACTAGTTGATGAAATCCAGTAAACTGATCTTTTATTTAATTGCTTGTTTTGAATAGTTTGGCAACTTGAAAATGAGACAAGTCATACTGCAATAGCTACTTGACTTGTCAAAAATTTTCAATATTTTAACTACTTTGTTAGCTTCATGTGTATATATCGTTACCACATATAAGTTGAGCCCTGTTTTTGATCCAAAATCAATACTTTTTTAAAAGTTTGTCATTTCATTTTTTGCCCATGTATAAGACAAGTTGAGGACAGTTTTAGGCCTATTTTCACATCTCCAAACCTCAACTTATACATGAGTAAATATGGTAATGCAATATACAGTCATTATACGTACTAAATTGCCAATTAAAACCAAAACAAAATTGCATATAGTAGACAAATATGGATATTTAAAAATGCTTTCACAGAAACAGAATTATATTAAAACCCAAAAATTACAATGTGAAAACATAGTACTTTTTCTAACAAGATACAAACCCAACACTCATTTTCATTTCTCACCTTCTGAAGATTTAACATTACTGCAAGTTTCTTCAACAGACTGCAGTACTTCATTGAGGAACTCTGTTATAATCTCCACTTTATTATACTGTGATCCAGAAATTTCATTTTTCTGACCTCCTCCACTAGAAAACACATACTTTTCACTGCTTTCCACCACTTCAAGATTATTTCCCTGTAAAGAAGTTTGTTTTTGATTTTGTACTTTACATTCAGTTTTGGACACCTCCTCTTCTTTCTCTTTGCCCCTTTCTTCAAATGGAATGTTTGAACATGTTTCCTGCAGTAAGTGTGGATTCTTTGTTAATAAGTGTGCCGGACTGTTACCATATTTCCTCGAATAAATGCCACAGCGTTTATCAAATTTTTCATTTTTTCGGTGCAGCGTATATTTGAGGGCGGCGTTTATTTAAAATCATGTTTATTTTTTTAAACAACCAACCGTATCTTTACTTTAAAAAGTAGAAAAATGATACAGTTCTTTGTCTGGCTGTACCAATCAAGCTTTACAGATAAGTTCATTGTTACAGATTTTTGTCTGTGCCTTTCAAACTTTAAACTTACAGTTTTTAAAAACAGCTCTGCTCTGAGCTTGTAAAATGCGAATGTTATAAATTCGATGTTTCAGTTTGTGCAGGGTTCAGCATTTATTTGAGGGCGCCATTTATTAATATTTTGACTCTCACATGCGGCGTTTATTCGAGGGCGACATTTAACTGAGGGCGGCGTTTATTTGAGGAAATATGATAATTTCTTTTTTCTTGAGTAATCATACATTGTCATTTTCTTTATATTTTTCTTTAATAACCTTTTTAAGGCACAAAATAACTGCCTGCCAATTACCCACATCCCTTCCCCAAAGGTTAAGTTTCAACCAAGTAAATTGACATTTTTGTCACACTGTCTAATGCTATCGACTCTGTTAGCTAGCTAGACATTTGAAAGTTACACAAGCATTTTCAATAGACTACACTTTGAGTTAATTAAGTTTCCACTGCATAAGGGTCTTTTCAAAATAAAATATTGTGTCTCAAATGTTGTGCAATTTCCTCTTGTACACATAAAGTTAGTTGCAAATATTGCTCGCAACCTAAATTTGCTTGTTGCTGTGTTTTGTCGTTTTTGTGCAGGATACCTGTAGTATTTTACATTAATGATATTACCTCTGTTAGCTAGCTAGACTTTCCAAAGCTGGATGAAGTTTTCCCCAATAAGCCCGAGAAGTTATCATCAGTGATCAGGTTAGATGAGAACTATTAAAAACGAGCAAGTACAATAATATATTTGACTAGATTACATATTGACTTAGCGAAATGCAAACATTGATAATATTGACAGGAACACAAACTAGTCAAGCATACTGTTGTATTGTGAATGATTAAGAATATGTTTCATTAATCCAGTGCCACTGTGGTATCCCACACATG
>JAOCPT020592121.1:0-10381 GCA_026546935.2 Palythoa grandiflora | reverse complement strand
TCCTGTTATTTTCCTCATAAGAATCGCGTATTTTATGTGGATATGATATTAAAAGGAAATTACACCTTAGTTCTCGATGAATTAATACGCACTCGTGGTATTAATTCAATTTCATCAAATACAAGCGGTATTTTTCATTAATTCTTCTCGAACGGTGTAATTTCCTATACAAATTTAACGGTATCATGCAGTTGTTTGGTTGACTTGATATAGTGTTAAAAATGCAAACTTTTATACTGAAATGCGTTTGCTTGTATCTAAATGCGTTGATCTCGAAGAAGAATTGCTTTAGGCCTGAGTTCAAATCAACAGCGCAGCTTCGAATCTACGAAATCATTGAACTATCTGTTTCAAGGAAGACCCTGATGGTTTACAAAACCAGGTTTTCTTATTTTCAAACCTGTAAGTCGTGGCGGCCCAAGCTCTTTCAACCGTTGATTCCGGAGTTATACAGTGCCTCACATGCTTGAAAATTCAAATCTGAATATCTTGACAATTCTAAGTGACAGTAAATTGGTTCAAAGCAATCTTTTAACTTTTTGAAAGATGTTTTCAACTAAAGCTGTTTCTAATTTGTTACACTTCAATTGAAAATATATAGCTCGTCTTAACAAAATCAGGCGGTGTGGCTGGCACATTAGACCTTGTGGCGCCTTCCAGCCATGAGGCCAACGGTTCAAAGCCGGATTCTAGCGTCTAACACTTATGCGACCTTTTTTATTCCAAAAGTTGACTCAGCCTTCCGTCATTACGAGGTTGGTAAAATGAGGGGCTTACTTGCGACCAACTAGTGTCCGGGGCAGAGGAAGTCAATAATTGGCGCAAACAAGGATTCACCTTTTTTAATAAAATTAAAACAATTAGTGAAGGAAAATGCTATTACTTTCCCGTTTAAGTAATGGTCTGAATTAGAAGTAGGAAGGTCAACTGCAAGGAATTCAGAAAGGTGCTAATTGCCATACTGTTAAACTCTTGATGGTATTGGCTAAACTTTAAAAATCGACCATATTTTTATAAGTAAGTACATTTATTTTTCTTTCTAGCTTACTCATTGATTTCCTTCAATAAAAACCTTACTTAGTTATGTACTAGTGAATTAAAACCGCGGCCCCCCGACCCCCGTGAAATAGTGGGGGAAGTAACATTTGAACATTGTTACTTCTTCATTTTTTCCCGGGTCACCAAGGACCACTTCATGTTAAACCCCCGATCCTGTATTCATTCCACTGGTTTTGTGTACTTGACCATTTTTGCGAGATTTTCATTGCCATCGGTGCTCTAAATGCATCCAGAAAAGTTGGCTAAAGATTTTGCCATTCGATGTTTTAAAAACCAAAAGCAGTTCAGAGAGTCGGTGGAAGAACATACCGAATTCGGAAAACCGTAGGAACAATATGTTACGAGTATATAAAATTGTGTTTTACGAAAGCTTCACTTGCACATTGGTATAAAAGTTGCCATCAATATTGTTCCAACTGGTCCCAAGGCCCGTGCTTATGTTTCCTAAAAATTAATTCTCCGGCTCCACCCGGCAAAGGCCCTGTTAATAGGGATCTTTCCACGGCTGTGCTCCATTACTTCCTCGGCATTTTCCGGAAGTTGGAGGGCCGGGTTTTCAATTGACTATAGTGCATTAGGTTTTCTTGGCTTCTGTTTTGGAGCCTTTTGGTTCGGTAAAACTAAAAACATTTATTGTAACACACAAGAAACATTGTTTTCATTTCATTTCATTTCAAAACGATGTTCTACACGGATCGATGTATTCTCAGTATGAAATTCTAAACGTTCTGGTGTAGGAAAAGCGAAACACCGTAGAACAATGGGAGGCTGCCTACTTCTTACTCGGACTGTTACTTAGACAAACATTTTGGTCATATATATAACCATGGCCAGCATTCACCAATTTACCTTGAACCACCAGATTCACTGCGACTTCATCTTTCCCAAGAACACTCCTGCCTGTACATTTATATGTACCGCTGTCACTGTACTCAGCGGCTGTCACCATCAGTTTACCTTTAGAGTCCACCTTTGTTCTACCAGCTGCTAGGGAGCTGTTCACTTTTGTCCAAATCACTTCCGGTTTGGGATTACCTTGCGCTCCACAGAAGAACGTTGCTGTGTTGCTTTGATTGACAGTCAGTGAAAGCGGTAAGGTAACTACTGTTGGGGGTGAGATAGACTCTCCTCGTTCTCCCCTCGGTCCCCTAGGGCCGGGAGGACCTGGTGTGCCGCTACTTCCGTTATTTCCCGGGGGCCCTGGTGGTCCTCTCTTACCAGTCTTGCCCCTCCGGCCTCTTTTTCCCCGGGGACCCCGAGGGCCTGGAGGACCCCGCATGATGCAGAACTTGTGTGAGGTAGAACACAGATAATCCGAAGTGAGGAGCTTCATTTGCTGGGCGAACTCTTTTTTGAACAACACACTGATGTTTTGATTATCGGCAGTAGACAAACTTCTTCTAGAACGACTGGCCATGTTTCCTGTGTATGAATATAGGTTCGCTTGAAACGCCAAGACTTAGCTCAAAGCTTAGCAAAGTTTTTCCTATTTTATTTTACTGATATGCTATATCGTATTGCGAAAAGGCGGAAAGGTTGTTTGTAAGCGCTATAGTCATTTTTAAAAATATATTTTAGAGTTGTCTGTAACTTGAGGGTGTCTCATGTGGATTTCACATCATTTATCATCTGTTACTGATAAGAAAGAGTTTTTCGTTTCTAACCATGATTTTCACCTGCAAGTCGGTATAATGAAACAAAGATATAAAGTACTATTTTCAGTTAAAATTAGAATTAACATTTAAATTTAAGTATTTAAAACCAAAGAATAATTTACACTAAACAACCAGATTCCATTGCTTAGCTGCAAGGCTGAAACTTAATCCACCCTCCAGGAAGGCAAGAACATCTTCAGAACGCTGGGATTTTGCTCGGTCTCCTAGAATATGACAGTTGTCGATTATTTAACATCAGAAATTACTCCACACTCTGCACAATTTTTCACTAATCGTGCGCGTCGTCAGAAATATAAGCTTGTTACAGAGGCAACTAGAATTTATGTGATACGCAACTAGGCTTGTCCGTTTTCAAAACGTCACCTCTTCCCTTATTGCAGGATAAAATAGTGGTTTTCAAAGCACGGTTGTTAAAAGTGATAACTTTATCCTTGTTTATTTAATTGATAACAGAATAATAGAGAATATACCAAACTGGCCGCTCACAAAGATACATATGACCAAAGACAACAGCACACACATAGACAAATACCTTGAAATGGTTTCACTTGTCTCTTGTCATCAGGTTTCTCTCCAGTTTCACCTCTGAGTTCGTTGTCTTTTCTCAACTGAGAGTTTAACAGCTCCACTCGTACAAATAGCGCCACAACACACAGATACAAAACGAAAGTAGAACATGACGGACGGTTTGAAGTTGAAGTAGTTTCACTCTTTTTGTTTGCCATTTTAGCTTTGGTGCGAGATGGTTTTAACAAAACGTAATGAAAAAATGAGAACTCAGAAGTAAAGTGATATGTAGGTCAGGTCAGGTGCCAAACACTGAGTGTTAATTCTTAATTATGTGACTATTGGAAATACTTTGAATAATTGGACGTGTTACGTGATAAAACTTGCTAACAATTGCAAATTTCAACATTTCAACGAGTGAGATTTGGATCTTCAGGCCCGTACCCAGAGGAGGTGTGTACCCACCCTCCTATTGGATCGAGCGAACTTAGGTTTTGTAATAGCTTTCTTAAAAATTTGAAATCCCAAGTGGAAGTATGAGAGAAACACCTGAAAAAAAATACCAGATACAACTGTAGCTAGCATTCTTTTGTATTTTTTCAGTAAAAACAGGTGAAAATCATACCCGTCCCACGTCACGAAACAGAAATCACAATCACAAAACCAACAATTATTGCTACTGCTACCTCTTAGAAGGAATTTATTAGGATATCGAATTTATTGGGGTATTCCTTTAACAATTTCGGTTTTTTTACTTTTATGTTCATCTTTTGTCCAGTATCACTCCAGAGTCTCATACAAACACCGTTAGTACCTGCTGGTTTTAGTGGAAAATATGTCAGTCAGAGTGGAAAACTGCTAACACTATCAACAGATTGCCGCTTACTAACAGGTTAGTACAAGTTGCTATTGGTTGATTTCACTTGACGTCACAGCGGCCATGTTGGTTCCGTTGAACAAAAGAATTTTGATGATTTCTTTTGTTTTGTGCACCAACATGGCCTCTCTGTCTTTTGTCTTTGGCGTCTCTAGGGAGTGTGTGAAAACACTCTATAGAATTTTGATGATTTCTTTTGTTTTGTGCACCAACATGGCCGCTCTGTCTTTTGTCTTTGTCGTCTCTAGGGAGTGTGTGAAAACACTCTATAGAATATTGATGATTTCTTTTGTTTTGTGCACGAACATGGCCGCTTTGTCTTTTGTCTTTGTCGTCTCTAGGGAGTGCGTGAAAACACTCTATAGAATTTTGATGATTTCTTTTGTTTTGTGCACCAACATGGCCGCTTTGTCTTTTGTCTTTGTCATCTCTAGGGAGTGTGTGAAAACGCTCTATAGAATATTGATGATTTCTTTTGTTTTGTGCACCAACATGGCCCCTCTGTCTTTTGTCTTTGGTGTCTCTAGGGAGTGTGTGAAAACTCTCTATGGAATATTGATGATTTCTTTTGTTTTGTGCACCAACATGGCCGCTCCGTCTTTTGTTTTTGTCGTATCTAGGGAGTGTGTGAAAACACTCTATAGAATTTTGATGATTTATTTTGTTTTGTGCACCAACATGGCCTCTCCGTCTTTTGTCTTTGGCGACTCTAGGGAGTGCGTAAAATGAAGCAATTAAATTACAGAGATACTTTATGATTTTTTGTACTCGATTCCCTTTATGATTCTGCGTACTCCATTCAGAAAATACGCGCTTTAATACCATCTTTTATGTTATTCCGGCTTTATTGTTCTTCACCTCGTTAAAGACTAAATCAATAATTTTATATCTATTTTAAGCATTTCATCATTACCATCGTCGCCATCATAATTATCATTATCAACACCGTTATCATCATTGCCACCACCCTCACCATATCATCATCATCGTCATCATAATTATCGCCATTATCACCATCATCATCATCCTCATTATCACAACCGCCCTCACCATCGTAATCGTCATCATCACTACCACCACCCACACCGTTATTATCATGTTATTATCATGTTAGTATCATGCATTATCGTCATCACTATTAACATCTTAACATCATTATCATCATCACAACCACCTCACTATCATAAATATCATTACCATCATCTCTATTACTTATTACTGAAAGCATTTTACTTCATTTGCAGAGGGTTCAGAAAAAGCTGCGCTCGAAGCTGTTAGGGGAAAACGACACAAGAAGAAAAGACTGAAGAGATGATATTGAGAACCTATTTGTGAAAGATTACTTGCTGCCCTGTAATGGACTGAATTAGCCTAAACAAAACTTTTCTAACGTGTTGGTGTGCAGTTTATCTGGGGAATGCACTGAGATGGGACGGTGTCCACCGTCTCATTTCTCTACATCGTAAAACACCGTATTTCCTCGAATAAAAGCCACGGCGTTTATTAAATTTTTGCAGATTTGGGTGCAGCGTTTATTTGAGGGCGGCATTTATTTAAAATTCTGTTTATTCTTTTAAACAACCAACCGTAACTTTACTTTAAAAATAAGAAAAAATGATGCAGTTGTTTGACTAGCTGGCTTTCAACTTGTTGTGCTTGTAAACACATAAGAAATCAGAAAAATTCGAAGTTACAGATTTTTGTCTGTATCTTTCAAACTTTAAACTTACAGTTTTAAACAACTCCGTTCTGCGCTTGTAAAAAATGAACGTCATAAATTCGATGTTTCAGTTTGTTGTCTGTTCCAGGCAGCGGCGTTTATTCGAGGGCGGCGTTTATTAATATTTTGGCTCTCAGGTGCGTCGTTTATTGGAGGGCGGCGTTTAATCGAGGACGGCGTTTATTAATATTTTGGCCCTCAGGCGCGTCGTTTATTGGAGGGCGGCGTTTAATCGAGGACTGCGTTTATTAATATTTCTGCTCTCAGGTGCGTCGCTTATTGGAGGGTGGCGTTTAATCGAGGACGGCGTTTATTAATATTTTGGACATCAGGTGCGGCGTTTATTGGAGAGCTTCGTTTAATCGAGGGCGGCGTTTATTAATATTTTGGCCCTCAGGTGCGGCGTATATTCGAGGGCGGCGTTTATTCGAGAAAATACGGTAGATCTAATTTGTTTTCTTTGTACGATCTTGAATTTATATTTCATTTTTTTTTAGTACTTTTCAGTGTACAAGGAACATGTCCTTTTTGCGTTCTTCAGATCTTGAATCTGACTGCGGAATCCAGTTTTAGAA
Organism: Palythoa grandiflora; assembly: GCA_026546935.2. NCBI lineage: Eukaryota > Metazoa > Cnidaria > Anthozoa > Zoantharia > Sphenopidae > Palythoa > Palythoa grandiflora. Next base: position 3,967 of record JAOCPT020592121.1, on the reverse strand, counting down.
GTTTATAATTCAGACTTTTACCAGTTAGAGAATTCAGTTCCCTTTGTCAAAGCCCTGTTTTACGGGCATTTATATTAAGTTATATAATAACCTAAGTTATTCTCCCATTTTGATTGGTTTTCGCCTATGATCTATTAGAGGATAGACGTACGATTGACGTCACCATTACAAAGTTTTTGATTTTTATAATATAAAACAAATAGATTCCACTTTTTTGTGCGTCTGTTCAGTAATAGATCACAGAGGACACCAAACTGTGTTAAGAACATCAGTGACAGACTCGGTTATTTATAACCTCGCGTGTCACTTTTTTTGTTCTTACCACAGTTTGACGTCATCTGTTATATGTTACAGAACATACGCACAAAAACATGGAATCTATTTGTTAACTACACGGATCGGAGAAAAGTCAGTGAGTCCACCCCGGTATCTTGTCATTTCCTTGTGACTGTTTACATTTTTGTAGACGGGTTGGATTCAACCCGCGATGAACTCATCCCGGTTCTAAGCACTGGGACGAGATAACGACCAGATGGAAATATGAGGTGATATTATAGGATTAGATGATTTTCGACCCGGAATCTCGGGACGAAACCGTACATGCAAATAGTATATTTTTCATCCCGGGACAATTTCTTTCCGACGACTCATCCTACATCCCATGTAAGCGGGCCTTTATTGGACAGAAGAAGCGTTCCCTGGGGACTGTTGATTTTGGAATAATTGAATAGCCATTTTGTCCCTAATTTGGTTCAAAACTTCCATTGACCCGACGCATTTCAGTATGAATATGTGAAAGATTTCAACGATCTGGTGGAAAATACGCCGACCTGGTGAGATTTTTATCGAATACGTCCGAGGAGAATTCAAATTTCGCCTGATCTGTTACAGAGAGGCGTGATAATTTTCTTAGCAACACATAATAAGACTCGTGAAATAAACCTAAATTTGCGATTGTCCAATTTTGTGGATGATGCAATCTCTTCTTGATTTTGAGCTCCTTTCGAAAAAAGAAAAAGGAAAAAAAACATGAATTACTTCATATGAACTTTTAAGGACTTTTTATTGTAAATTTTACGAGGGACCTTTCGTTATAAACTGCACTTATAGGTTTTACTTCCTCCACAAGTCTCATTCAGATGTTGATTATAAAAAAACAAGTACACCGAGAATGCTTCAGTCGATATATTTTTGGCCGATATTTTCATCCGAAACTCAACGAAAACAAATACACATTTGGGTTACAGTCCGTCATTACCAGAACTTCTTTTAGGACTTTTAAGTCGTAAATTTAATTTTTGAAAGTTTAAGATTTTTTAGGTTTTTTTAATGTACGAACCGTGGTCGTATTATACCCCAAAAATTACATGTTTCGAGATCTGAAGACTAAGTTTACTACATGTGGTACTTAGATGAAATACGACTTCGCACTTGATTGGATATTAGTATGCCGGAGCTCGATATCAAATCAAAACAAAACACCATAAATTTTCCGATTGCAGCAAGGAATAGATTTTGTCTGAGCAACAATTGAGTCGAAAAAATAAACAAATTTCTCAAAAGGTACCTTACAAACATCTCGACAGGTTATTCTTACATATGTCTTCTGCGAAACCACAGAATGTTTGCCTGATATTGTTTGTAAACTAAAACCGTTTATAGCCACCATGTGTACAGTACATCAGTAAACAAACAATTACTGAGTAATATCGTGGAACATACTTTAAGATAAAAACTAGCGATAAAATTTTTTGACGTTTCGATCTCTCCGAGATCATTTTCAAGTCTAAAAACCGAATTTGAATTTGCTTTTTTTTCTAAAGTAAAATAGAATCACACGTAAGAATGCGAAAAGCGATAAAATATGGAAATACTACTAAGCGTTACAAAAGATGAGTGATAAAAATTACAATATAAAAGAAAACACGCTCAAAACAATAAGAATATATAAGTTATTTTTATAGCTCAAAGTATTTTATATATTCTTACTGTTTTTAGCGTGTTTTCTTTTATACTGTAATTTTTATCACTCACCTTTTGTAATGCTTAGTACGTATTTCCATATTTTATCGCTTTTCACATTCTCACGTGTTATTTTATTTTACTTAAAAATGCTAATTCAAATTCGTTTTTTAGACTTGAAAATGATCTCGGAGAGATCGAAACGTCGTCAAAAAATTTTATTGCTAGTTTTTATCTTAAAAAATCCTAATCCACATTCTAAATCCAAAAAGGGATTCTTTGTTTCTTTGGTAAAATCCAAAAAGGGATTTTGAATCGAATGAATCCGTGTGCGACTAGGATTCAATGGATTAATCTGAATCTGGATTCTTAGGATTCATGACTTTTGTGTTTCTTTGGGAAAGGATTTGAAAATAGTCCTTGTGGTAAGCGGTCTTTGTGTGAAAGTACTGTCTGGACCTGTCTGCTGTCTAGCTGGAAAAAATCCCTTCTTGCATTTTCCATTTCTTTTGCATAAAAGAATCTGCAATTTTGGACTTTTTGTTGCTTTGGAAAAAAAGAATCCATGTAATCTCCCACAATAATCTGATTTTGGATTTTGCCAAAGAAATTCACCCTTAGATCTGATTCCTTTGTAAATTTGATTGGCCTGTTATTTATGACATCATGTCAGACAGGCACATTTTATCTACACTAGAAAATGATTTTTAACAGTTATGTTTCAAAAATTATCAAAGTTGTCAGTTCCTTAAATAGTGTGACTGTAAAGGAGAGCCCCAGGTGTTGATCTTAATTCTTTTGAACACTTTCATAGATCACAAAAAGAGATTTTTGGTAGAATTTTGATTCACATACAGGTTTTAGTTTTAAGGCAATTAAGGGTTGAAATTGTATTTTCGTCACCCCAATAACAAATCATATAGGCTTGTTTTTGACCCTGCCAATAATGGATGCAGAATTACTCATTACCACCCTGCTTTTAAGATTTTGAACAAAAATATGGTAAACTTAAAAAAAATTCTTTTATCTTAATCTTGTATAATTTATATTTATATAATGACATTTACTTGAGCTTGACTATATATACCCTTTGTGTACAGAGTGAATATATTGCACCATGTGATATGAGGCTGCAGTTTATCACTGGGTGTGATGCCAGAAAAGGTGAGAGAATGTTTTAGTTCAACTGTTAGTCACTCATATTAGATTTTATTTCAGTAAAATGAAAGGTACCTACTAGATATTAGTTATTTTTAATTGTATCAAAAATGATAACATGTAATAATTGGAGTACTTAATTTTCTTCAACGTCATAGAAATTGCTATTAACATGTTCACTTCACTTTTAGGTACTGCTGTAGTTACACAGGATAAAGCTGCAGCATGGGTTGATGGGAGGTATATGGTTGCCGCAAAGGAACAGCTTGACTCGAACTGGACACCAATATTTAATTGTATGTAAGAATTACTAAGTACTGGATCAAAATAATTTAAAATAATGTTTAACTTGCTTTTTAGTTTCTTTAATTTTGGCTTGGTCACATTATTTGGTGTATCAGCATCAGCAATAATTGTCATCATCATTTATCATCATCATCATCATCATCATCATCATCATTGATCATCATCATCATCATCATCATCATCATCATCATGGTCATCATCATTATCATCATCTTTATCATCATTTATCATCATCATCATCATCATGGTCATCATCATCATCTTTATCATCATCATGATCATCATGGTCATCATCATCATCAATATCCGGTTGGACTCAGCTGAGCTACATGCATGCCTTCCTGAAGGTCCGAAGGTCATTCCTGTTGATATAAATATACAAGCCACTGTTTAGTTGATGTTGATCACCTCTAAGTTGTTTTTGATGCCAAGACTATAGAAAATACAGTAAGTCATGTTGTCTCCATCATCATCATCATCATTTTATTTATTTAATTTGATAAAACAAATTTACAACCTTATACAACCCGCATATAGCTAA
>JAOCPT020592083.1:0-10381 GCA_026546935.2 Palythoa grandiflora | reverse complement strand
GGGGGACCAAATCCGCTAGCGGATTTGGTCCGTGGGGGACCAAATCCGCGGGGGGACCAAATCCGCTGTTACACCGGATTAAAGATGTGAGAGCGGTAGCCACGTTGGCCGGACGAGCATTAGTCGCGCTTAGGAGAAATCTTTTGTCGGAAATAAACCAATATCCGGGTGCTTCATCTTATAAGGATTCTCAATTTTTTTTTCATTGAATTTACAGAACCAGTAAGATAACTCGGCTGCTTCAAGAATCAATTGGAAATCCATCTTGTCGTACAACAATGATTGCACATGTTTCTCCCTCCCTACCATTTTACAACGAGACACTTGCCACGGTCCAACTGGCGGCCAGGTTACATCGTCTTCGGAAGCGAAAAGGAAAGGTAAAGTGAAAACAATGTTAGAAAATCTAATTAGTTCACACTTAGAGGGCGGCAAGGTTAGTACATTGACTTCACTATAACAAACGAGGTTTGGGGCTTACACAACCGCTGCTGAGGATTGAACGAAAAATCTGTGCCGCCTCTCGCAAATGTTGACTCAGCCTTCCATCCAATCCGAGGTCGGTAAAGCGATTATAAACAAATCAGGAATATCAGTTTATAAAAGGCATTTCATCAAATTAACCTAGAAAATGTGCTTTAAAAATCTAAGTAGCTTTCATTTTCACCTGCAGGATTGTTCTCTCAAACATGTAAAGAAGTGCCGATAAACAATAACTTCAATCATTGAATTAAGCACGAGGAAAGTCATTATCTGACGAAAAATCACAAAGTTGTTATCGATGTAACATGTAAATTAAAGCTAGCTTCATTTTTGACAATTTTTTGTAACTTTAAGTTTCAAACCTTTTAAAAAAACAGATGTCAGGCGACCAGAAACAAGGACTATTTGACTTTTTTCGTTTCAGATTAAACTTACAAACGCTGATCAAAATTTAAAACATGTATATTCAATTATTAATTTTAGGAACTCCCATCAGATCACTAATTAGTCTTTTCCATTAGGAAGGTTAAGTCAAAGTAGATGTTTTCCTAGGCTTTTAATCTAAAATTAGCACAGATCCATTCTACAAATTCCACTGTAGGCCTTAAATTTGATCAGAAGAAAACACAAAACGCTTTTGGTAGGTAACTTTCTCTTTCTAAATTCTTAAAATGTTTTAACCTAAATGCGCTTAAACACAACGCTTTTTGACGTAGTGTGATAAAATAGGCAAGGTAGAATTATTGTACGTGACTAGCGTCGTCAAGAATAAACATGAAAATACAGTAATAGCTACAGGCTACAAAATTTCAAAAGACAAATTTTGTTTATGTAAAGTTACTTATTCAATGAAGTTTTGAGGGAGTATTATTCTATTTCTTAATTTTCTTGTCACTCAATATAGTTTAATTTAGGGCGTTTCAAATATTGCTTTATATGCTTGAAAAACACGATGTATTTTGCCTTAACATTTAAAAATATCCAGTAATAGCCTTTAAAATTTTAATCTATTAAAGTGATACTTTTATTAAAAACAAGAAATTTGTTTTGCCGCTATTTCCACCAAACTTACCGTAAAAATAATTTTAAAAATAAATTTGATAAAGTCGATACAAATTTTACTGACAACAATTGAACAAAAAACCTTCCCTAAGAGAAAAAAATACTTTCAACAATGAGCTGATTGAATTGTACCTGATAAATTAAGCATTGTTTATAAGAATTTTTTTCATTCTATTTCAAACGATAAAATTTACTTTTTCTGTCTAGGGCTCCGGTACAAGTTCATCAGGAGGCGACAGCTCTTGTGACGAAGCTCGAATTCGAAAACCGAGGCTGAGGGTCTCGGAACCGAGGCTACGAACCTGTGCTTTGTCCGACAAGCTTCGCGAGCATTGTCCTCAGGGTGAACCGGGGAGCTCCGACTATAACTCGAGTACTGGGGAGGAGTCGTGTGACACTGTTATTTATTGTGGTCCGGATGGATCAGCCTTGAGTGATAGAGAGCTTACTGATAACGAAGGCCCCCCTCCAATACAGAAAATTTCCAAATCTAACGATGCATTGGCAGAGAGGTTAGCAGTGATTGAGAAAGACGAAATAGAAGAACAGGAAGAAGCGACTGGAGAGACTGGTACTGTCTTTGCACGTGGCAACTACCAATCAAGCGTTGACATCAGTGTTTCAAACCTAGTTGCAAAAAGCTCATGTTCAGACTCGCATGTAAATACTTTATCCGTTGAATCTGATGTTCAATCTGATAAAAATGTAACTGACCCTCAGCAAGAAGAGGAGCCAGAAGATTTAGATCTTGGACAGGAAGAAATAGAACCCGAAGCCGAGGAGGACATCACGGAAGTGGAAGTCACAGACCAAGACGAGGACACAGAATATAGCGATACAGACGGCAACGTGACAGAAATCGAAGTGGAGAAAATGTATTCCACTCCCCATACTAAACCAAAATTGGAAACTGTAATCGTCCCGTCAAGATTTGGACCAAATATGGACATAGATGACAACAAAAACGTTGTACTTGTACCTGCCACTGTTGTATCAGCTACCGTTCTGACGGAGAAGCAGTGCAAAATCGCACACCGGTTTAGCAGCAGTACATCAAGTGATTCAGACACAGAAGGTGTGGCGGTTCAGGAGCCGAATTTCTCTTTCAGGACAATTGAGGCTGCTGAGAAACTTGACCGAAGCCGTTTATCATTGAATGAACTTGGGTTCTCAGAAAGAGATAGCCTCGAAAACACATCGAGTGGATCACTTGATAATTTACACAGAGGCATAATGAAGACTTTGGATGAAGCCGGATACTTTGGTAAAAATAGTCGGCAATTGATTGAGTCAATCGAAAACCTTGATAAAAACTTTGATGGGCCAATAGGTGAGGCTTTACACCTTGACTGGAACAATACCAGAGATGAATCTTGCGAAACGTCAGACAGATCACCCATTAGTGAGATGTCGATTGAAGGAGGGGAACCCTGTGAAGCTACCAGTTACGTATCGATCAAATCCGTAGAAATCGACATTGGTCAAAATGGCGGTCAACTTGAGGACAGAAAACGACGTTGTGCTAGCTACGAAACGAGTCTTCCCGCCGAGAAAGTGTTTGTTTTAACTGATCAACAGCCTAACAATGAACACGTCGAAGCTGGTTTAGTAACATATGACGTTAACGCCCTTCACAGATATAGAACTGAAACAGCACGGCTAGTAGATCTATGTCAGGCAATGCCTTTGGACAACGATGAAGATTCTGCCTATACCTTGGAAGAAAGCAGAGAAGACGAATATGCGTATGACTATAATGATTTGATTATGAGTATGAAGGAAGAACAAGAAGATGTCATATCAGTCAATGCTTATTCAACAGACAGTATTGACGGAACGGAGTATTCTCAACAGAGTCACAGTGGGAAGGTTTCTCCTCCTGATGAGGAAAACTTGAAGCAACTAGGAGAGATTAAACCGCAGACCAGCTCAGACTGCAAATCTCCTCCTACTAGTAAGTCTAACTCCGATGAAAGTACTACAGAGTCCGATCATGAAATACCACGCTCGCCAGCTATGGAAACGCCAATGAAACTGTTTTACCATCTTGTGCCGTCCCCACATTCCTCATCAAATGAAGATTCCGAGGCAGATGAGTCGCAGACTGCCAGACACTACGATATCTCCGTCAAGTCTTTGTCTCCGATTCCGGAGTGTCCATCCAGAGAGGAGAGCAGTGGCAACTCTTTAGATAGTCTGAAAAGAAACAGCAAGAGAGGCAGTTGTACCTACAGCATTGTGAGTGTCGAGGTTGATGGTCCTCAAAAAGCAATTGTAATGGATGGTGACAGTCCGGACCTAACGCGAGATTCGAAAGAACTCTTGCGCTCACTTGATCCTGACCCGGCATTAATGGAAGCTCTTCCACCCACTAAAAAAGATTTGAGATCTTTGCTGGAAAAATTTGTTGCAGAGCAGTTGCGAGAGTGTGAAAGTGACGATAAGCCACGCTCTAGGTTGTGGTCTTCGCCTGTTGTCTGCCAGCCATTACCAGTGTATCCAGCTGTAGAAAGGTCCCCAGAAAAGCCGACAAAGCTCCCTGCTACCTCAGAATGTTTGGATAATAGTGATGTGATGTTGCCTCCATTAACTCCGCAGACAGCTCGTTCGAAGCTGAGAACTCACCGATCTTCAGCAAAGAGTATCGAAGAACAAGACGTGATGCTTCCTCCTTTAAAACCAGAGACAGCTCTTTCTAGGAATAAAAAACGTTCATCAACGTCGGGAAGTAGCGAAAGTGAATCGTTAAAGTCTGCTCAAAGTCCTCGCCAACCTATTTCACGATTGAACAAAGCGAGAGTTATTCGTTCCCCTAAAATCCATAATAGACTCGATCAAAGTGACTGTAGAAGTGATATCGCTCCATTATCGGGCCGCAATTTGCGAAAGCACGAACTAATGGATGGCGAGTCAAGTGACAGTTCATTTAGCGCAATGACTGAACCTTTGAACTTTGATGTAGTTAGAAAAAAATTACCTCAGCCTTTATGTCATTCCACACCTAAAGTTTATTCATCATCAGTCGATGGGTCACATCCAAGTGTAATATTTCTTGGCTCTGATGAACAAAATGAAAAGATGAAAAACAGAAGCTCGGGTTCACAACAGTTTGAAGAAATGATGAAACTTCAACGAAACAATAGTAAGTCAAACATAATGGCGGGAGACATGAGCCAGAGTCGAGTAAAAACAATAGAGTCAACATCAAGTATTGTTCGCTTGACGTATTGTGGCTCGGTTCTCTCTAACAATGAGGAAGAAAACAGTCCTGACTTACCTTCTTCTCCGGACAGACCATCGACACCTTTACATATAGTTAGTTCATGTTCTCCCCAACTGAAACCTGAATTAGAAAAAGCCGCTATTGAATTTCTTACCATTCCTCCTAAATCACCTTATGATCCTCAAGATGAGTTTAAATTACGTTATAGTCATCGAAGAACTCCGCCAAAGATGGTGTACAGAATTTCTGGTGAATTTGTTTCTCCAAGTTTAGGGGAGCCCGAAAGCACTGTAACAAGCGACGGCAAGCGTGTGTACAGACTGTCTGGTGAATTCGCAGCGACCATTGTGACCACTTCCGGTTCACCAACTGAGACAGTATCCTCCGCTATACAAGCTTTAGCGGATTCCATGGCCAAGGCATCAAACCATCGGTTGTCGGGTGACTTTGTTGCTACGGTTGTAGCTGAGACCACAGAACCATCTGAACCAGTGACAACAATCCAGGATGTTTCACGGTCACGCAATTCCAAACGTGATTCGATAATCTCAGCGGTTTCATCATGCAAAAACAGTCAATGCCGAAATACAGAGTTGGTATGGACAACACTTGAGCCGATGGTGTCAGATGCACAGTTGTCAGCGGATGAGCAGTCTGTGCCAGACATGCCTGCAGCTAACATAAAGGAAGAGCAGATGGAACAGCTCAAATTATACAGGTTGAGTATATTGTTTTTCTCGAGCACATTGTACTGCTTGTTATTGGTATACGTCATGAGATTGCACATTGTACTGCCTGTTATTGGTATAGGTCATGAGATTTTCCGGTGCGTTAGCCTCTTTTTAGCCACTGGCAAAGTAATATTACAAAACCAATTTTATCGGTCATCCAGTATGGTAGGATTTGTGTTATGATTTCTTTGATGCAAAGGCCCTATCACTAACTTAAATAAACGGAATTAATACGATTTTTTGAGTTTTCTGAACACCGATCCTGCTAAACCCAGTTTTATATGAGCCAAGAATGTCTTAGCTTTTGAACCGTTAGTTGAAACCCTATAAAGTGACCATTCATTTTGTTTGTCTTGAAGAGTAGAAATGATTGGTGTTATTCATTCTAATTTCTGAACCAGTCGATGAAATCCTATAAAGTGATCGTTCATTTTGTTTGTCTTGAAATGTAGATTCTGAAAATGTCTCTTGTGTCAAAAGTTCAGCAGTTGGTAATTTTTGCAAGTTTGATAACACTTAAACTCTTGAAAACGCAGCAGGAATTAAAAGGGCTAAATCTTATGATAACTCGTATTCAATGCAAAGAGATTGGTTCTTTTCTATTGAAATCACCTACAAAATCGTCAACATAAACCTAACGTAGCTTTTGATATTTTATCTGTTATTAATTTTTTTTCTGGGTTGATTAAAAGATATTTATAGTTTAAGCAAACGTCCAAGCCAACTTGCCATCGTGTATTTCACATTTAGTGTACATGCCAAACCCTTGAGCAACTACAGAAATAAGAAAGTGTAAATAAAAGAGAGCTACTTTATGTCAGCCATATTAATTATCGTCCCCAATTTGCTATCTCTCTTGTGGTCCAAAAATGAGTAACAATAGTTTGAAGTTTGCTTTTTTATTTCAGATAGCCCGTCATTTTTATGAAAACATTGTTTAAGCAAATATAGTTTGCACACAATTAGGATGGCGCGCGAAAATTTTTCTTGTACGTTACTTCTAATCCTTTCACTCATGTTTACCGACATGCGTATGTACTTGGTTCTATCGTCTACCAATGTACAATTATCCAGCTGGGAGAAAGGAACAAATACGGAAACTGCTGTTTATCAGATAATCGTTTCACTTAAAACTACATGAAAGTAATTCCTCGAATAAATGTGAATTTGTTTGGAAAGAGTTGTTGATAAACACAATAGAGATAATTCAACACACTCGGGACACTCAACTCTGGCAGACTTTGTTCATTATATTTGACTCAAACGTTGCCACAAAACTTGGTTGCTTAACACTAGTCCTGAACAACAGATATATTAGGCATATTAACTTTTTCACTTGCTGACGAAAAACACTATATATGCAGATGTTTTAACACATTTGGCTCGGGTAATTTTGATGTGTAAATGACTCCAATGTGCCAGATTTCAACCGGGCCGAAGCAAAAAACTTCGTGTAACTGTAAACGATTCGTACCAGCCATTTATATCAGAGCCGTGCCAGAAATTCCGATTAGTGAAAATGGGGCTTTAATTTCTGATATCGAAAAACGAAGGAAATTTGTAAACTGAAAAATTATTATAAACCAGTTCTTGAGAAACACGTATTGGAAGGAGAAACAACTCGTTTGGATTTGTCTTTGTTTGGCCATATGTGAAAAAAAAACAAAAAAAACAAAACTGAACTGTTCAAAGAAATGGGGGAAATTCTAGCGCCCAAAACCTTGTAAAATCCAACTATACATAGTTCGCAAAACGCTTTTCGGAAGAAACGAAATGTTTAAAAAATTAACATTATTGGATTTCAAAAGAAATCGAGCAGGGCAAAAAAAAAGTTCCAATATAGAAGCCAATGAATAAATACTGATGACAACTGAAGTGAGACAAAAAGACCGAGTGAAAACACATATTAAGCCAAACAGTTGATTAACAAAACAATGTTCTAAAGAAAGTAAATATATTGGGAAATTAATTTCTTCTGAATGTTTAAAATAAACGGAACAAACAAAACAAGATAGAGCTAAAAACTAAATTTTGTTTTGACTCGTATAAGTTTCACAAACCAATCGCGAAATCGCGTTTAAGAACGCTAAATAACGTTTCACATTTACCAAGTCATAAATTACTGCGATAATTTCAGAGACAAGAATCAAAATTAAAATGTATTAGTTTTTCTTTCACTACATTACCAAAAATAAACATCAAAAACAAAATTAATAACTCTTAATAAACATTATTGTATGTCAGCCGTTTGATGAGTTTTAAGCAACAACATTACCCTAGTTTTTTAACCAATTCTCATCTCATGAGAGCGATGACAGATAAAACAAAAAAATTGCGGCGATAAGATCGTGAAACAATGAAAAAAGGAGATCCAAATGGTAAATATGAGATTTTAATTTATGTGACAGGATATCAAGTTTTCACCTACACCATCCTGTTTTATTTAACGTTTTTAGAATAACAGCGAGAAGGTTTGCTAATCTCGCCGTTTTAACAAACATGTAGCTTGGACTATTAAACATGCTTGGATGCCATCTGCCGCTGAGTGATTTTTGACTGGCTGGTCAAATTGTCTCGATTTGATGCTACAAATTGTCTCGATTTCATGCTACCGGCTAATGGCATGGTGACTAGTTTGTGATATAGCTTTGCAACCGTGTTGTAGTACTACAAGCATGGTGACACCTTGAACTACAGGGCTTCTGCCATTTTAACGCGTTTTCTGGTATTCGCCAAAAGAATAAACGATAAAATTAAAAAAAACTAATTATGTCTCTGGCTTGAGAAAGATGAATAACAACTAAAGAACATCTCAGCCAAGTGCGTAACACATAAATTAGTTTTCTCTAGTTCTTGCTGGCTCAATGTAGTGCCGATTCGCGTGGTTTACTTATGAAAAGGTTTTGTAGATATGTCATTGGTTGCAATACTAGATGATTTTTATTTTGTGTTGAGGCAAAAAATGAAAAAATTTAGATTCAAAGACTTTAAACTAATTTTTCAAGTCTTGTTAGTAATATTATGTCAGAAAATGTATTTTGATATCCTCATACGTCATTTCAAGTGCCATTGCAAGAAAGAAACGTTTTAGTAATAGTTACGTATATCTTTATTAAAAAGATACGAGTGCCTTTGTGCAACACACTGACGACACAGGATTTGATGCTTAAGTGTGGTTCTAAAAGTTGTTGGTTCAAGTTGAAATTCAAGGAGTTTTCAAGTGGTCTAAGCTGAATTTTTAAAACTTAAGAGCTTTTCAAAAGCCCTTGAAAAGGCAAATTTGATTTTTAAGGAGTTTCCAGGAGTTTAAGGAGTCAGTGGTAAGAAATGTGCTTTATACGACCCAGTCCCCTATCAAGTCATACAGAGAGCTTACATTGATAACTAATAATGACGCAGTCATTGTGCGTCGAGTGACAAATATTTTTATAAAATAATTTGGATATAGGCCTCTTTCATAGATGGCGTCGATTTTAATATTCTTTTGTCTACATTCAAATTTTCCCGGTTAGCCTCGTTCTTGAGTTAAACTTTCAAAAAAATGTTACCCAAAGCTAGGCTAGCCGGGCAAGTTTGAATTTAGACAAAAGAATATTAAAATCGCCGCCATTTATGAAAAAGGTCTATTACCTATGTTTGATTGGTCGATAAGTGTGTTTTCATAGCGCTATAAAGCACGAAAATGAGGTGTTTGGCTCCTACACGTTGTGAGAATTTGTGTTTTCATGACACAAAAAAAGCTAATCGTACTTCGTAGATAATTGTTTAATTATTTTTTAAAAGAAATAAAACATTTTCTCCGTGCCTTCGGAGGCAGGTGAAAACCTCGATAATATCTAAAGCTGGAAATAACCCTGGACTGCGTCTCGGGTTTTCACTGATCTGCTCTCGAATTCTCCCAAACGTTTGCATCGGTTTTCACCAGGCTACGAAGGCACGGAGAAAATGTTTTATTTCTTCAGTAACGACAACAATTGTAGGAAAAACAAGTTGGTAAATTTAAGCAAACCATTATGTATCTAAATGGTCGAAGAAGCAGAAAACTCCTCACAACTTTGAGATAAATCCATAGTATATTTCAGTATAAGAGTGAGTACAAGTAAAACTCGCATAGATGGACCCACTAAAATTGACCTGCTCCCAACAGATGTGGCTTCATAGCTCATTTGGTTAGAGCACTGCACCGGTATCGCAGAGGTCACGCCGGTTACGAATCCTCTTTCGCAATTACTTAAAATGCGTTCTTAACTGCGAAGGTCGTATCATAACGTCATAGTAAGAGTGAATGTCAGTAAAAATCGACTAAAACGAGAAAAAAAAATCAAAACCTTGATTTCACTCATACTTTGTCAGTTGGTTGGTTCAGGTAAGTAAATAAACGATCTGGGTTTGCTTATTGTAAATTCTCAACGTAATGGTAGGAATTCGTGAAAAATTATTATCGAACCGGAAGTTGAGATTTCATCTCGTCAGAAGGCGAAAGCGATTGAAAATGAATACAATTATATGAATATTCAGTTGTTTTGTTCGAAATCTGATAATTAAACCAATTTTGATATAGCACCTCACATAGGGTGTATTTCTTTGGGAAAAGCCCTAATCCGGATTCTAAATCCAATTGATTTTTCAAATTCTAGTACAATCATCAAGTGGTCAAAGTTTCAAGATATAAAGTTTATTGATCAGTGTCACATTCTTTCCCTGTTTTTCTATGGGTTCAGAAATTTCAGATCCCCCTGTTTATTTTGATCTCCCGTTTATTAAGTTTTCAGATATTTCTCACTCCTCCCCCCGTTTATTTTGACCCCTTCGTTTATTTTGACCCCTTCGTTTATTTTGACCCCTTCGTTTATTTTGACCCCTTCGTTTATTTTGATCCCTT
>JAOCPT020592032.1:0-10382 GCA_026546935.2 Palythoa grandiflora | reverse complement strand
GACAACGTAGCAGTTTCACGATTAGTTGATTTGGTTAATGCGTGAGGATTGCCAAGCCCAATTTTTCTGAAATGCAAGTGCGGCCTAATACTATTGTAGTGTGTTCAACTCATGTAAGGCTCAGATCAACTGAATAATACCAAATTGAGGATATATGAAACAACAGTACGGCTCGGCCCAAGACTTTATACAAACATATATCAATATATGTTGTTCAGTAGTATGAAAGAATAAATAGTTGCGATATCAGGATCCTATTAAACTAGTTTCTGTGTTTTGTAGTATGTCCCACGTGTACACCTTAGTACCAAGTCCCGAGGACGACACTCTCACTGATGACGACATTACCGAGACAGAAGGGCAGTCACAGGATGGTGGTAGCGTAACGGACACTGAGATCTGTGACAGTGATGAAGACATTATTATCACCAGACTGGCTCGTGCAGCACAGGAAGCCCAGCAAAACTCAAGCGCAAAACCCAAGAGGATCAAATCGACCACGTCAACAAAATGTCATCTTAAGAGTTTCACAACTAAAGCACAAATCATTGCAGAAGAGGGCGAGAACAAAGATTTTAACATAACCATTACAGATCCAGAAATTTTGCAGCGCGAGCTTAAAAAGGCATTAATAGAAATCAATGATCTCTACACAACCTGTAATAGCATGGAGGAGGAACTAATGAAAGCTACGGTTCAAATCTCCGAATCCAATCAAAAAATAGAAGATCTTCAAATTGAATTAAAAGAAGAAAAAACAAGTTGTGAAGAAATCCGTAAATTGTACATGAATGTTAAAGATACCAACGATGTTTTGGAGAATAAAGTAGCAACCCTAAGAGATGAGCTCGAGAGAGCTTTTCAAGAAAATGACACCGTACTCAAAGTTCATTCATCGCAGCCTGTCAAGGAATCCGACAACTTGAGCAACGAAACGGGTACTTCGAGAACTAAATCTTCATCTCAAACAAGCGTAAAGTCTAGAACAAGATCTCCAGCCAGAAACCAGGGTTCGTCTTCCTTACAAAATAAAACTTCAGTTGGGAGAACATCGCCGAGAAAGAAATCGATTGACCTACTAACACCACCTCAACAACAGGAAGTTCCATCTCGTCAACTTCGCTTAATACATATTAGCGAGGAAAATGCAGAGCTGAAAACCAAGCTAGACAAGCTTGTTCAGGAAAAGCAGTTAATGGAAAAGAAGTGGGCTGGAAATGAAGAGCTTCTTGATCGCTTACAGAAGTCACTTTCAAATGCAGACGATAACCTGAAGAAAGCCACAAAAGAACTACTAGAAGAGACAAAGCAAAGAGTTGAAGCACAGAAAGAGAGTGCAGAGAAAAATAATGTAATTTCTAATTTAGTACACGAATTGCAAGCGCACATAAACAAAGGGAAACCCACAGATTCACCGAAGATAGTTCAAGACGAAATGTTAAAAGTTAAGCAAGAACTGCATAAAACAACTGAAGAATTAGAATGGAAAAAAGACCAAGTAACGAAGTTACAAAAGGAGATCGCAACGTCACACTATTTAAACGAAGACTTGGAGTCCAATAATGCAAACTTAGAAAGCCAAGTTGCAAAACTGGGAAACGATATTTTGAAATGGAAAAACGAACTAGACTCCGTTGTCAGCGAATGTCAGGTTTTTGAGGCTGAGCTTGCTTTGAGTAGAAAGCAACAGTTTGATAATAGAAAAGAAATGGAAATTTTGAGAAACGACAACGAACGCTTGTGTGAGGAAAATTCTTTTCTAAAGGAACTGAAGAAAAAATTGGAAATAGATTACCAACAAAGAAAAGAAAGAACCAAGGTAGCAGAAGGGGAGACATTACTGCTACAACGTGCAAACTCGGAACTCAGATCTAAACTTGATTCAATGCAAGAATATAACGAGCAGTTACGGAATGAAAACGTGAAGGCAAGAGATGAGGATGAGAAAAAGCAACCTCCAATGCAAAAAACTAGCAATAAAGAGCTCGAGCAAACACAAGACCCCGTTCACCTGCCAGAACAAAACCGTGAAAAGATTAGCGAAGTGAATTCAGAAAACAAAAAGAGAACAGGTATACCAAAACCAATAGAAAGACGGAAAAACAGAGAACGGTCTCCTAGCACTCGAGTTGTTAGATATTCTGAGTCAAAAATACCCTCTAAAGTCAAGGCGTCATCCGATTGTGTCCCAACAAAGCAAATTGAAGAATCCAAAGATCAAAACTTAGATAAAGAACAAAAAGCTTCCAAAAATAAGAATGACAAAACACCAACTTCCTACGAAATCCTTGCAGAAACTACGAAACAATCCTTGGACAACGACCTCGTCTTTGATAGCCAAACGGCTTCTTTACAAAGACAACTCTTGGATTTAGAAAAGAGTCTCTCAATTCATAAGATGGATCTAGACAAGGCACAAGCAAAAATTGAAAGTCTCAATACTGAACTTGAAATAGCCCATGGAGAAAGGAAAGATCTTGAACAGCGACTTATTGCAAAAGAAAAACTTCCTGATGAGGTCGATATTGACAGTTACAGAGAAATGGAAGAAAGATATGAAACAATATCAACAGAATACAATGCACTGCTTGACGAAAACTCCAAGCTTCAACTCAGGATTTTGAATGCTGATAACGAAAGAGACGGAATAAGAGACGGATTTTCTCAAATCGAGAAAGAAAACGAGTTACTGAAACAACAGCTTGTTGCTGTTGATAGCAACCGGATTCAACTGGAGGTACGTGATGTATAAGCTAAATCTTTTTACGAACCTAAGTGGCCCAAAGGAGCCGGTGTTATCTCCGGTTTCTGTAGTTTAAAGCGGATGACAGTCATTGGCTCCCCCTGGACAGGATACTAATCCATCGCAGGTTAGCCCCCAGCAGAAGCTGGCGCTCGTTTTACCGACCTCGTGAGGATAGAAAGCTGAGTTAACTTTGGCAAAAAAGAAAGTCACACGAATGTTCAACACTCGGCTGAGCCAGGGTTTAAAACCGGGACCTTGTGGTTGGAAGGCAGAGATCTTACCACTGCGCCAATCACGGCGCCGTTGTAATATATAAAGAGTCCTTTAATCATTTTTCTATTTGCTTTTTCATATTTTTGTTTTGTTTCTTGCTGTCTTCAATTGTAACTTGTATAAAAATAGTTGACTAATATCAGTTTTCATAGTTGACATAACTCATAAAAATTAACTACTTTAGAAACTACAAAAGTTCTAAAAATGGTTAGCCAAATAATCCAGAAAGAAATATTTTTTACACACTATTATTGCTACGTTTCTTGGTAGCTTTTTAGGAGCAATACATAAATAATATTTGAAATTTTGTTACTCTGTAAACGTTACAATTATAGAGTACATTGTCTAACAATAATGTCTAATGATAATGTATTGGCATTTATAACTTGGAGTCTTTTGATCTAACTCAACGCTTTTGCAGTTTCACGAACAGCACTACATTTTTACAAAATAAATAAAATTCATAATTTGAACGAAGTTTCAGAAGTTATAAATGGCCTGTACAAATTCCTGTTACGGATGGAAGCACTAGGATCCTTTTACAAAATGATTTAGTTCTTAGTACTTGTGCTTTTGACACCCAAAATCTATATCTCATGCCTCCTTTGTTTAAAAAAACGTTTCTTTCAAGACCTTCAAGAAGTTTATTAAAAAATGAAATTTTTCGTTTGTTAAGTTTTTTGGTACTCTTAAAGTTTTAGTACTCTAGCCAACCTTATGACCAATTTATAGGAACTAAAATAATTTTTTCAATATTTTAGATGACGCTTCAGGATCTAGAGCTCAAGAGCAAAGTATTTGAAGAACGTTCTTTGGATTTGGAAAAACAAAATAAAAACTTAAATGAACTTGTTATAAAGCTTCAGAATAAAGATCCACTTCCGACAAAAGAAAACGTTGGTAAGGTGATGCAAGAGACAACGACAGGAGAACAAAACAAAAGAAAAAAGATCGAGCGAGAACTGGCTGATGCCAAGGATAAGATTACTAAACTGGAAGCTGCACTTAAACAACAAAATTTGGAAAGGGAAAGAAAACTAACCCTCCTTACACATTGTGAAAACGAAAGGGATGCCCTTAAAGTACAAATCAGTGAAAACATAGAAAAAACTGCTAGCATTGAAATCCAGTTAATGGAATTACGATGTTCCAATGATGGCCTGACTCGTGAAATAGATAATTCGAAAGAGCAGCAAAGGCAAAGTTCCTATAAGCTACAGGAAGTGACTGTTTCTAGAGATATGATGGAGAAGAGACTGACTGAAGCATTAATAAACTCACAGACTCTTCAAACTGAGTTAAAAGAGCGTCAAGAAAAAATTCGTCAACTTATTGATAAGGTTCGTTCGCTTGAAAGTCAGATAAATCAGTCTCCAAATGTTTCGACCAACGGAACACAAAGTAATTTCCACTTACACAAGCAAATAAGCGAGGACGCCAACGAAAGCAACCTAGAATCCCTTTTGCTAGCTTCTAAGACTGAGGTGAAAGAACTATCAGAAAATATAACATCTCTCAAACAGGTGTTACGCCAAGCCAAAGAAAGTGTTAGTTTGAAAGAAAAAGAGATCGAGGAACTGGAAAAGAAAACAGTATCATATCTTGGTGAAAACGAAAAAGTTAAAAGGCAACTGGAAGATAGTAACCAGCGACTTTCAAGACTTGCTGAGAAATCAGCTATTTTGGAAGAAAAATTTGCTAATGCAACTAATGAAGCAGAGAAGAAGAAGAATCAGTTAGGAACTATTGAAAAACGATTGGAAGAGGAGTTAAAGAGAACTCAAGAACTACAGAGAGAAAAGCAGGACCACGAAAAGCAGTTAAAAGAGTCTCAGAACAAAATAGATGTCATGAAGAGCAAAGTAAAACAGACGGAGGAAGCGTTTGGTTTAGAAAAAGCTAGAAACGAACAGTTGGAGGGGAATCAACAACAGCTTGCGATAAACTACAACAAACAGCAAGAAGAAATCAACGAAGAACGTAGAGAAAAGGATGAACTGAAAAAATCGTTGAAAGATAAAAGAAACGAAATAAGCAAATTGCATGAAAAAATGAATGCTCAACTAAACGAAATCGATTGCCTAAAGAGGCAAAATAAAGAGGTGTTGAAGGAAAAACACAGTTTAAGAAATGATCTTGAAAACAGTGAAAAACGCATTCGAAACATGGAAGAAATGAAAACAAAGTTGCAAATGAAAGATGAGGAATTATGTTCGAAGAAAAGTGAAATTGAAAACCTGCATAAACAGCTAGATACTAGGCTGCAGAGTAATGAGGCTCTCCGAACCAAAACCATAGATCTAGAAGAGCAATTGTTACAAGCAGGTAACCAAACATCAAGTTTTAAGCAAACCATCACAAAGTTACAAAATGAACTACAAGCTGCCAAAGAAATTGAAGGAGAATCCAGTGAGCATTTTCACGAATTACAAAGGAACATTGAAAAAATGGAAGTGGACCTTAAATCTGCCAAAACCAAAAATGAGGAACTTCATAAACTGCTTGATAAAAGCAATCTGTCTAACCAGGGCAAAAACAAAATTAAAAAACGTCCAGAGAAGCTTAATGACAAGAGGAACAGACAACATAATAAAAAAATAGAAGAAAACGTGTCTACCTTCAACAAAAACGAAAAAGCTGCAAAGATGAACAACACAGAAGATAAAAGCAAACTGCAGCTTACAAACAATGTAAAATATGATCACAGCGAATCTGAAATACCATTGACACTTAATAACATGAAAGATGACAAAGCTGTACGAAAAGTTAAAGAACAACCCTGTGCTGCCTATTCGATAAATATACTTGAAAACGGCTGCGTAAACAGCAACGAAGATGAGTGCAAAGATGTATCTACAGAGGCAACCTCTCCAGCAAAAAATGAAGATGTCATTTTTTTTGAAAGTCTACAGAATGTGTTTAGTAGCTCTTCTGAAAATAATTCCTCAGAAACCGTCCTTGAAGAAACGGAAGATATTGATCAACAACAACCGAAGAAAATATCTACAGATTCCGAATCGATGGAAATAAGAATCCGCAAAATGGCTATGGAAGCTTTATTTCTTGAAAACAAGACGGCGAGTTTGATGCGCAACTGTTCCCAGTTGGAGCAGACACTGGCCCTAACTGACAACAAAAACAAAGAACTGGCAAAACAGCTAGCCGACAGTAAGAAAGAGATCATAGATATAACGAATCTTAGTGAAAACATTAAACGAAAAGATTCAAACTGTAAAACAACTGAATATAGAGATTCAAATCTAGTTATTCATGCGCATGCTCAAACAAACACATATGACCAAAAGCTGGAAGAAGACAAATCAGCAGCGACAAAAGTGAATGCAAAAACAAACATTGATCAAGAAACTCAAACTCAAACAAGTCTTAGTTTATCTTCTAATGACCAACCTAAAAATTTAGTTTCTTTAGCGTCCTCTGAAAAAAGTTCAAGTTACACTCAAACGGAATACCAGGAACTAGACAAAAGCAAAGTAAAATCTTTCAATTATGCGAATAGTTTTGAGGATACAAGTACAGCGCTCAAGCAAACTGATAAAATGAGTGAAGAAATAATTATTCTAAGAGAAGAGCGAAACAGTCTTATTGAAGAACTAATGAATATAAGAGCAAAAGAAAAACAATTAGAAACAGATCTTGTTGAGACAAGAAAAGCGTCATTGAAAGTTCAAGAAGATTATTCGCTTCTTTCGGCTTCCTACAAACAAGAAAAAGAGGCTTTGTTCGATGAAATTGAAATGAATAAAAATGAAATTAAGAATATGAAAAAGAAGTGGGCGGAGTTAAATGAATCGAAAGCATTCGTTGAAGATCTACAGCAAAAGAATCGCCAAGCTGAAAAAATCATTTCGGAGCTAGAAAAGGAGTTAGTGGAGAAATCAAATGTCAAAAACGAGGTAGAGAGAGAACTTTGGGAGTGTCAGAAAAAGGTGAAAGAAATGTTGGATATTGAATCACGAGTTAAAGTTCTGAGTCGCGAAAATGAAGAAATGTCAGCAGTCATTAATCGTAAGGAAAACAACTCTGTAATAGAAAATAAGGATTTGATTACTCAAACAGCAGCAACAAGAAAAAACAACATTGCTACTGAAATACCCCAAGAAACCAACACTAATATCTCTGCGCAGGAGCAACGTGTGAAGAAGTCTGCAGATGACACAACATTTGAAGAAACTGCAAATCAGTCAGAAAAAGCCAGTACCTATGAAAACCAAAATTTAGCTTGTCTAAAAAGGAAAGCTGAAGCAACAATGCATAAAGAAACAGAAGGTACATTAAATAAGACGACCACAGGAGCTGAAGAAATTTTAAGCCGAATGTTATCTGAAGACTCTCAGTTACATCAAAATGTAACCTTTGCATTGAAGGATATCAATCAAGCCCGTCAAGAAAACAAAAAATTGAAAAGTGAAAAAGCATCGCTGGAAATTCAACTATCAGATGCAGTTGAAGAGAAAATTAGAATGGAATCGGAGTTCTTACAGGTTAAACTTGAGGCAGAGGAGAAAATAAGAGTGGAACTTGGTGTCGAAATAAGTGATTTGCGCGAGCGTTACTCCAAATTAGAAACTGTGTTGTCTTGTGTTTTGGAAGAAAATGCTCGCGTAGAATCGGAAATTGCCAACCTTCGCGAGGAGAATACAATAATGCGTGACTACAAGATAACAGAAGTAAGCGACTCTTGTACACAAATAACTCCGAGAAGTACAGAAGACGAGGAGGAAGATGAAGAGAATCCAGATCAAAAGAAAGAGAAAAAAAACAAATACTTCAAACTTAGTGGCACAGATGAAGATCTTTTTAACAGTACAGATTCTACTGAGGATGCCTCAGTCTTGTCTGACGAGCTACATGTATCGAAATTAAAGCGTCAGGACGCAGTGACTTCTTCCTGTACCTCGCTCGACAACATCAATGTTTCAACTGGAAGACCCTCGGCTGAAGATTCACAACTCTCAAGTCCTCGGCAATCGGAAAATCTGAGTATAGCACTTTGTATCGACAGCTCACAACTTGGATCGGTTTCTGAGTTGGAATCACCTAGTTCGTCCTCTGAAACAACTTCATCATCAGAAGGTACTACTGATTCAAATTCTTGTAAGAACACTTTTGACAGTATCAATAGACTTAACAGCGAAATTGCTGAGCTTAAATGTCAAAATACCATCCTTGAGAATGACTTGTCTATAACAAAAGGGCAGAATTCTGACCTACACAGCCAAGTGCAAAAACAAGTCAGTCGAAACCACAATTTGAAGCAGAAAGTTTGTGATAGATCCATTTCCATTAAGAAGTTAGAAAGAGAACTTCAAAAAGTGCAAAATGATAACAAGCAACTGCAGAATCAAACTTCTGAAATAAGAGAGGAACTAAATAAAGTAGAAAAAGATAAAACGAGACTTGAGAGAAATCTTGCTGCTTCAAAAGCAGAGGTGAAGAAAACCAAAACTGACTTATCATATACAAGGGCAGAATGCTATAATACCATGAAAGCGTACACAAACCTTCAAATACAGAACAAAAAACTTCAAGCAAGGCTTGATAAAGTGAAGGCTGAGCTTCGTAAACGAAAAAAAATAGCTCAACATGACTGTGAAACTGCTAGCGAAAGAAGCTGGTCATCTGGGGCTTCAGTTTCACTTACTGATCTTTCATTCGATAATTCACCTGCATCTGAATTGCCGCGCAGCGACTTCCCGGCGTTTTCGGAAATTAGTATATCACCAAGCTCCGAAGCCTCGTTAACTCATGAAAATGAATTTTCAAATTTACGTTCTGATTTGATGAATCAAAAATTGGCAACGTCGGATAAACCAACAGATGCAACGCAAGATCAATCAGTCACAAATATAAAGAAGAGCATTACTGATACCTCGTTTAAAGCTCACAGCGATGACGAAGGAAGCACGGGAAATGAATCGATGTTGAACCTAGCAAGAAACCAGATACGCGACGATCAAAGTCTCACCTTCAAGAAAAAGCCTTCGTTCACCTTGATTGGAGTAACGGATTTAACGAAACGAAGAGCAAAAAGTGACACCAACTTCAGCGGTCAGGCCAAAAAGATATCAGTAAGCATCAGCACTAGCAATAATAATAATGTGTAATTCTGCAGGTTGGAATAATATTCTATGAAATATTTAATCTGCTACGAGCTTCTTTTTCCCTGAAGAAAAAAACTTCAGATTGCCTAATGGGAATCGAACCCATGACCCTCTGATTACCGGTCAGATGCTCTACCAATTGAGCTACAGGAACTCACGTGGGAAACGGGTCACGGTTCTGGTAGATGGTGCACTGGTTATACGTCCTACTAACTGCTAGGCTCAATGTATCCACTCGTTTTCTCGTTTTTTACCTTATCAAAAACAAGTGGATATATTGAGCCTAGCAGTTAGTAGGATAACTACATAAGATGAACAATGAGAAAAGGTTGTCTTATCTATCTATCTACTTGATTAATGCCTTGGTGATTGTTTCAAATTAATAGTTTTTTGAGCACCAGCCGTTTTGTCATGACAGCCCGAGAGTAAAAATCGTAAACTTGTTTTTGTCATTCTTTTTTACAGATTCCTCGCCAAGGCAAAGTATTCCGAAGTGCCGCGAGTTCAGCAGATCTTAACACTGGACCTAACTGGGGATTTTCTTTTGATTCAGGTATTTGATTAGCTATTTTGGCTTCGCCCGTTAAAAAAGCAGCCTCTTGGGCATAACAACGATAATATCCACACCTTTTATAACGCAGCAGCTGCCCTCACGCGCTTTAAAACAACGAACTACATCGAATTCTGACAAGTTACGTATGTCGCCAGGCCTTTCACAAGATAATTTCTGTTTCTACTGTTGGGTCTAAAATTCAAAAGAAACTCTAAATATGTAATACTTCATTAAACAATTGCTTTTCTCTGACCTTAAAAAAATCGTCCTGGCTTTTTCCTGGCATGTTAGAAACCTGGACAGTTTTCCAACCTGTGGGAACCCTGGATAGTTATCTAATCTGTGGGAACCTGGACAGTTTTCTAACCTGTGGAATCCCTAGATAGTTTTCTAATCTGTGGGAACCTGAACAGTTTTCTAACCTGTGGGAACCTGGACAGTTTTCTAATCTGTGGGAACCAGGACAGTTTTCTAATCTGTGAGAACCTGGACAGTTTTCTAACCTGTGGGAACCTGGACAGTTTTCTAACCTGTGGGAACCTGGACAGTTTTCTAACCTGTGAGAACCTGGACAGTTTTCTAACCTGTGAGAACCTGGACAGTTTTCTAACCTGTGGGAACCAGGACAGTTTTCTAATCTGTGAGAACCTGGACAGTTTTCTAACCTGTGGGAACCTGGACAGTTTTC